>JBCEWC010003179.1:0-31265 GCA_038996855.1 Solanum aculeatissimum
TCCTTTTCTGCACAGGCCCTCTCTGTTGCGTTTAACGACCAGTCCCACGGCCCGTTAAACATGAAACGGTCCATTTGACTGTCCGTTTGGGCACAGTTTGCTCCAGATTCATCTTTTCCCCTGCTTAGCTCGATTTTCCTGCACACTACACTACACACACATTAGACGCAATAATTTTCTTGAGAATTCGCAAAGATTTTAGCTAGAAAAGCGTCAAATGACAAGCGTTTTCACGACTCATCAAGACGGCAAGCTTCTTAATAGTTATTCAATAAAGCTCCACTCTATAGAATCATATGAGTCTATCTACAATATGCATCTGGAAGAAAAAAAAATCGTACTATACCTTTTACCATCTTATATTTATTTTTTACTAGAGAATAAAAAATATTTTTTAGAAAAATAATTTTTGATTCAGAAATCATTCCCAACAATCGATTTGGAACTCAAATTCAGCATTTGAATCGGGACACAATATAATCCTGATGATTGTTCTAGAATTTGACTTCGATATCTAATTCGAGTCTGATCTCAACTCTCAACCTAAGACCTGATTTTACTTGGGACCCGACCCCAACCCCGATATTCAAATGAAGATATGACCCTGACAATCAATTTGTGATTCGACCTACGACCTCACCCTTATTCCTAATTTGGGACTTAACATTCAAATTGGGATCTAACCCCAACCCAACACAATCTAGATAATCAATCTAGGATTTGACCCCAACACTAGACTCGAGACTTGCTCTGACTCATGACCCAAGATCTGATAATTGAACGGCACCCGATCATGACCCTTACACAAACATTTGACCTTGATGTTTGATTTGAAACCCTATCTCAACTTCTAACTTGAAATCAACATTCTACCAGGACCTAACACCTGTACTGAGACTTGATTTCTAAAGTAGAAGTTGACTCTAACACCTAATGTAGGACTAGACTTTTGAATTGAAACCCAAGCTCAAAACTCAATTTGGGATTCGACTCTGATACTCAATCTAAGACATAACTCCAACTCTTGATTTGGGAACTAACATTCACTCGGGACCCGATCCCAACCTTGATATTTGAATCAAAATACAACCCTAATGTTTAATCTAAGATCTTACCTCGAGATTCAATCCAGAACTTGACCCCGACTCCCGGCCTAGAACTTGACATTCAACTAGGTCCCAACCCTAACCTCGATAACCAAACCTGGACACAATCTAAACAATCGACCTAGAATTCAATAACGACACCAGACTTGAGACTTGACCTCGACTCCCAAACTAAGATCTAATAATTGAACTGCACCCGACCTCGATGTTTAATTTGAAACTTAATCTTGACCCTCAATTTAGAACCTGACATCCAACTAAGACTTGACACCTGAATCGAGACATGATTTAAATCAGGACTTGACTCCAACATCCAATGTAGGAATAGACTTTCAAATTGGAATCCGACCCTTACACTTAATTAAGAATTCAACCTTGACTCTCAATCTAAGACCTGAATTCAAAATCGAGATATGATCCTAACTCTCGATCTAGAACTCAACTTTCGAACTAGAACTCGTCCTTGACACTCAAATAGGATGCGACATACAAACTGGAATCTAACCCAAATACCTTACTTCAACAGTTGATTCGGGATCCAAACCTAATACTTGACCTGAAACCCAATCTTGACTCTTGACCTGAAACTAGACTGTGATATCCGACTCAAAACCCCATCTTCACACTTGTGTTGACACCTAATTTTGACCTTCCACAATATAAATTAATTATAGAGCTTCTACAATGTTTCAACAATTTGAAATAGTTACCTTTGAAAAATTCGAAAAAAATATGTAAGTTATTGTTAGTGTTAATCTATTAAGTTTTAATTATATACATATTTTTTTATATATTTTATAATTACATATTTAATTACTACGTTTTCATAATCATTCAAAAACTAGTCCAAAAAGATTTTTATTTTTTTCAATTATCTTAGTTTAATTATAAATTATTTTTTTAAATTAATTAGTTAGTAATTAAATTAATTATTTCACTTTGTTAATCTTAAGAAGCTCGTTATTGATTTATATTAACTTGTCTTGTGGACAAATTAATCAACTGATCCAATTCTGCTACTTTTTAAACTCTAAATTGGCCAAATTGCAATTATGATTGGCCAAATACCCAATTCAATTTCACCCCCTTTTTAACCCTTATTTCAGGCCCGATAACTCCATTTTTGGACCAAATTGTCAGCCCAATTTTCCCAAATCGACCTAGTTTTTCTTTTTCCAAAACTATCAAATACATACATATATATATAACAAACATATACTCCATCAAATGCACGCACCCTTTTTTCTTTCTTCCCGTTTCCCTTAACAGCTTGATTGAATGGTGATTTTTCGTGGTATGGTATGGTATGGTATGGTCAGCAAGAGAACCACAATTATTTTGATTGTATGGTATGGTTTGGTTTCATGGTTCTGTAACCATGAAAACTTTCACTTTTTGAAACCACCAATTTAGTGGTATCCCATTGTTCTCTTATTTTTTTTCCAATTATGCTATTACTTAAATTTAAATATTTTTAATTTATCCTTTATTCTTTATTAAAATTTACCCTAATATATGTACTATTTTTGTATTACTTATATGTTTTCCTACTTGATTCTATGTATTTATTTATTTTTAAAAAAACTAATTTAAAAAGTATTGATAAATTTAATATTTATAATAATTAAGAATATTTTTGTAAATTTATCATACAGTCAAAGCAAACAACAATCAGAGGGTTCAATAACAACTCATACAGTCTATTCAAACACGATACAATATTGTATTATACAATATCATATCATACCATATAGTATCATACATTATGAAATCAAGGCAAACCACCATCCAAACAGAGGGTAACACGCCTCATCCTCCACACTCTTCTTTCTCCTCGCAAACCAGTCAACCCCCAAAATAACCCGTACAAATGATACTCGAAAACCCTCCAAGAAAGGCCAAAGATGAATCTACAGGTGGAAGATGGGATATATACACTGATATCTTGCTGATATACAGGGTGGGATGGGTTAAAAACCCAATTGCAGCAGCAGGGTTCAATGAGTTTAAACACAATAGCTCGATCCCTGGCCTCCAACTCGTCAATTGAGGTAGTGTGATTTGTTGAATACAGTCTTTCAAGGTGCAACACTCTCCCACCCGATCAAAGCAAATTTATTACCGCTCTGCATTTGAAGTCTTTGAGAAGAAACAGATGTCACGGACATTGAGCAGCAAATAATAATTAGCAGGAGGAGGAGAAATGAACTCATCATTTTCCACATAGTTCCGGTTGTCATTGAAAGGAAATTACAGAAATTAAGGATCAAGTATTATGAATATATAAAGAAGATTGAAATTGTGGCTTTTAGATCAACACTTCTAAAAAATGTTGCTTCGAGGTCGTCCTACAACTCTATATCTCATTGTGGTGGACGATTATATAAGTTTCTTCACACGCTCATTGAAGTATAATTTACACTAAGTTTAAGGATGTTTTTCAATACTTCTGTTTTAATTTTTCTCTCAAAGGTTCCTTCGATCCTTATCTAATTGGGTGTATATCTTACTATCACTATTTATTTTTGTGTCTCAAAAAGTAGTACAAACTAAAACATATATAAAAATCTTTTTTCTTTATAAAGATAAGATTATTGTATATGACTTGGCTCGGCAAAGAATTGGATGAAAAGTTATGATTGTGTATCATTTCTTAAGACACTAAATAAAACTAGCTTTTATATGTGTCACATGTGCATCCTATATGTGTTGTGTATATATGTGCATCTTATGTGTGTTTTGTGTATTATACGTGCATCTCTCATCAACTATGTAATACTTTATCTTAAAATATTATATGTATAGTACATGAAATTAATTGTTATAGCCTAGAGTTAAACTTTATTAAAGAGTGTCAAACATATTCAATAAAACTAGTTTCAACGTGCACTACAAGTGCATCTCAAGTGCATTATGTGTATTACACGTGCATCTTTTGTCAATTAATAATTTATCCTAAAAATCACGTCGATATTGAAGTCTTCTTTCTTTGAAAAGCTTAACATTTGGTTACTATAAATGTATAAGATTCTCTACACCAAGTAATTTTAAAGAGAAACATGATAACTAGATCATGATAGGCCCTACTATAACCCCCCGAGTTGGTAAGTCAATCCAAGGCTTTGAAATTTATTTTAAAACAATTTATACAATATAGATAATAATAGAAAGTGGAAGATGAGATAAATATAGTAAATAAAGATATGCAATACGATACAAAATATGCTAAATTTTTGAAGTAACCAAAAGACAACTAACATAAAATCCAAACTTTAGAACCTGGTGTCACCATATACAAGATCTACTAAGTACCAAAAGCTAATAAATACAAAAAGTACAATAAAAGTTTGATAAAAAATAACATGAGATAATCAAGAGGAGAAAACGGTAAAGTCTTTGGACGCCGGGAGCTCACCACTATCCAAATCGACAGCAATTACAGATGACCGGACACATACTGGGGGTGGTTCGAACTGGAGTCTCCATCAAAAAGATGTAGAAGTGCAGCATGAGTACGAAACACGAGGTACCCATTAGGCTTCATAGGTTGATCGAGCACATATAGATAATATATAAAATAAATAGCATGATGATATCTAACAGATAGGACATAATAACAAATGGCCACGGGTAATCGGGGAAGGGAAGCAACATCAATCTATTAACAACACTACAATTACCATAAGTTACATCAACCACCTTTCCTTCTTTTATACACAAACACAATTAATACTCATGTAAAAGATAGTAGAATAAACCCAAAATTTATCCCGGGCCACTTGGAATTGCTTCGAGCTTCCATACCAAAATCCATAACTCAAAATGCCTATGGGCTGCCCGGAATATTATCGAGCTATCAATATAAGTACAATATAACCCAGAAGTATGTCTATCGGCCGCCCGGTATATCCTTGAGCTTCCATAATAAATATGTAACCCGAGATAGTTACGGGCCGCCCGAAATATCATCAAGCAATTAATATAAAGTAATTTCTCTATCCATTTTATGAAGGAAACACGGTACCATTATCCTAACAATTTATCACAATTTTAGAAAAAATTCATGACTTTCCAACATGTCCACCTTTCATCAAATCACTTATTTTTAAATTCACATTAAGTCAAAATCATCGAAAATAACAACCAAATTAATTCATCCGCATTAATCACTTTTAAAATTTTAAGAGATTTTTACAAAATTCACAAGTCATGAATGATCACAAACTTAAGCATGATAAACCACGGCAACCCGGCACTTCATCCTAACTTCAAATTCCATAATAAGTCATTTCTAAGGGTTTTCTATGGCACAACACAAAAGATTTCCTAGACTAAGACTTTCGGTCACACAAAACAATATTCAGTACCGTCCATCATTAATATTCCAATTTACTAAAATCACACTAATTTACGTCCTACTCATACAACAATATTCAATTTATATAAAATCAATTTAAGTCAAGTCTAAAAATGGGAAGGCATAGACTATCTAAAAGCCAAAAAATAACCAAGCGCTACTCCGGAGCCTTGCCTTTTTGAATAGCCTCAAAACGGTGCCACCATCAAATTGTTAATTTACAAGTAAAAATGAGTCTAATAATACACATATTGCTATAATTAAATTCGGATTAGAATTTGACCAAAAATTTGATATTGGGGTTGTGCATGATATTTTAGAAAACTAACTCCGTCACTAGGCTCCAATTGAATCAAGGAACTTGTACCCCCCAAAATAGGTACATTATGAGCATCAGAAAGGCCTCAAACAACCCACAAACTAACAAGCCCTAACAAGTCTAAATAGGGGTAATTCAACAAAAAAGGGCAAAACTCACCGAGATTTTTGAAAAACAAGGTCACTGAAACGTCCCCACAAGATTCTAGAAGCCAAAGGAACAAAAATGATGAATTTTGGTGGAAAATTGATCTCAAGAGGTTGAAATATCTAAGTCCCAAAATAGGACTTAGAAGTTGGAATCATGCCTTTTATTTTCTGGACTTGGCACCAATTTACTCTTCGCAAATGCAGACGTGTCTATCGTGAACGCGAAGGTTGGGCCAGTCAACACTCTACAAAAGCGGAGGTAAGAAGAGGCAACATTCAACGAACATGGCTACGAGCCCACAAATGTGGAGCACTGGCCGACTTACCCTTCGCAATTGCGGGGGTCTAGGAACCTGACCCTCCGCAAATGCAGTTCAAGGTCCATGAGTGCAGATAAGTAAAGTGACATGTACCAATAGTCAGCTCGTGCCAAATTTTGGAGAAAGGAGATTTCTTTTTGACGGGGGTTCAAAATCCATTCGGAACCTCGTCAACACAAACAAACCATGTTATCCCACTGAAAATGACATTTCGAACTCAATGAAATTGATGAATTTTTGAATGGAGGTTGTTTCGACCAAATGTTGACCAAAGTCAACATTTTTAAGAATTCAACTTCAAAAATACAAAAATGGCTACACACTCATTCAGACACCTTTGGAACCGAACCAAGAATTGTTCTAGTCTAAACTCGATGTTCCGAAACTAACCGTATTAATGGAATTTGCATCCGAGCATATTTGCCCAAAATATTGACCGAAGTTGACCATTTCTAGAATTGAACTATCAACACTTAAGGCCAAAAACTCACTCCGAACACCTCGGGACTCTAACCAAAGGTCATTGTAGACCAAACTTGACATTCCAGAGCTAACTGCGCTGATGAAATTTCTATTCTGACACATTTTTCCAAAAAGTTGACTGACATCAAACTTTGGCCAAAACGACTTCTTGCACAAACTCGAAATAGAAATCCCAAAACTCGAACTAATCTTCCTTTTAGACCAAAATAGACCTTCTGGAGCTGATGAAACTGTCAAATTTTTTATCCCATGCTCGAATCTCTAGATATTGACTAGAGTCAACTCTTTTCAATTTAAATTTCTAAAAAAGAGGAAACTTGCACAAAACACATTTAATCACTATGGGGAGCATGTGACGCTTGCCAATACTCCTTAATAACTATGATGGAGTTACGGGAAGGAGCAAACCAGTAAATTTGCATGAAAGAATGAAAATGACCTTAGAGGTCATTATAACATCCATTACTAAACGTACTTTCGTCCTTGAAAGTCAAGAAGAAAGGAATACCTAAAGACTCAAAAAGACGAGGATATCTGGTCCACATGTCATGCTCAGTCTCCCAAGTGGCCTCCTGGACCGGGCGATGCTTCCATTAAACCTTTGATTGATGAAATCTCCTTAGATCTCAACTTTCTGACCTGCTTGTCTAAAATGGCTACAGGCACCTCTTTGAATGTCAGGAACTCATCAAGATGAAAAGACTCTGAAAGGAGTCTAAGCCAAATAATCATCATCGTCACTATTATCATCACTACAAAAAATGTATCTTTGAGATGAATAGCTTAATTTTTTTTAAAAAAAAAAGTGACAATAGGAAAAAGCACATTTACATTTTTAAAAGGATTATAAAGACATCTCCTTTCGTTTGATGGCAATTTTCAGCCCATTTATGCTTTAAAATGATGATAAGATAAAGTACAAGCCCAAATAATTTCATATGTTTGCTTGTATTCCCCGTAATATATTGAATAATTGTGTTGCACTTGCAAGAGTGACACCGACGTTCACAACAAAAGTACGATTTTAACAAATATTTGAATAAAAATTCACCAACAACATCGTCCACAGATGTAATGACCTCATAGGTCATTTTTGATGTATTCAGTCAAATTATCATTTTGTTCCTCCTAAAAGTTGTCTTATATCATTTTTGGTCGAGTCTAAAGGTCGGATTTTGAAAATCTTGTGAAAAGTTTGAGTTTTTCGAGTGTCAGATTGCATTCTGTCAATTCCATCAGCTCCGAAATGTCAAATCTGGTCTAGGTAAGCTTGTAGAACTGAATTTGAAGTTAAAACGAAAATTTTAGATCCAAAGTTGCATTTTTAGTTCATTTTGAATCATGAATTTGACTTGGGTCAACATTCGAAGCTCGAAGGATCGGATCAGAATTACGTCAGTTCTCGTGATTCTGGGTAATAAAACTAACTCTAAAAATGGTTTCGTTGCAATTTTTAGAGCTTCTGTGAATAACACGTTACCTCCTATAAAGATGCAAGAAATTAAGAAAGCAAAAAAGCAAGTCAAAAAGGGAAATGGAGGAAAAAGGAGCGGACTTACCTATCAGCAGTGAATGTGCCTTTGTGATAGAAAAAGAAGCATGGGGAGAAGAGGCACAAGATGGAAACAAATTCACAGGAAAATACGGCGAAAAGTGAGGTTCCGGCGACTGCTGAAGGGAAGCATCACAGGAACAAGGATGAAAAAGGAAACTGAGAAGGAGGCGGAAGAATCTAGGACAAGTTTTTTATTGGCAAAATTATACTAAAAGATACTAAACTTAAAAAATTACAAAAAAAATAGTCCTCGTTACATAGATATGTATAGTCGGTGTATATTTGTATATCATAATGTATATTTTGTGTATACCCCATGTATAAGTAATATACATTGTATAGAAGTGTATACTTTCTATAATTTTTGACAAACCATATTGTATAGTCATGTATAGTTTCAGTGATTTTGAAATATTTTTTATGTAAATAAAACATGAACTATTTTTTTTGTAAACATTTTACTTTTTTGTATATATATATATATATATATATATATATATATGTGTAATTTTCCTTTTTCTATTTGTAATAGAGGGCTCAAGTGATGGGTGGGCTTTTTATTTTCAGACTTTAGCTTTGTATTACTCTTATCGGGCCTTTTGGACAAACTCTTATGTTTTTCTTTTTGGGCAAATTACAGAAATATACAACATTTGAAAATTTAATTACAATTATTCCCTATCATTTAAAAAAAATTACTAAATTTCCTTTTTTCGTTATTTCGCTGATACATAACACATATTTATAAACTATCAGTTAGTTTCACTGATACCTAAAAAAATTAAACAACTAATTAATTACTGATACGCTTTTTAATATTTTCAGTATATTAAAACTGATATAGTCTAATTTTTAATAACTAATACACACAGATCATCAATAACCCTAAAATTCGCATTGTATCAATGCTGATGTTTATGTATCGACGTTTCTTAAAAAATAAGGGATTTTTAGTAATTTCAGAAAAAATTGATATATATTGAGATTATGCATGTAAAGTATGGGATTTCTATAATGCAAAAACTGAATTTAAAAAAATATTTTTAATGACAAAAGAGGTTCCAAGAATCACTCCACAAAAATTTAATTAAGGACACAATTATGAAAAAAAAATCCTCATAGTCATTTTGTGTTTTTCGCTTGTTTTCTTATTTTGATCCTTCTCTTACACAATTTGAGCCTAACCCCTAGTCATAACACGGTACTCAAAATTTCGAAGGACTCCAAGCAAATCATCTGACATAACATAAGCATACTAAATATAAAGAACAATATAAAGTAAAAGTAAGTCAAGAGTAGTTTAAACAATCTCGTGACATAGAATATAATCTAAGAGACAACATAAGCAAAAACATTGACATGTTAGTCTCAAAGCCTCTACCACATGCATAAATTACTAGGACAAGCCCTATCTGACTTGAAGTTTGAAACTGAAACTGAAAAAAATCTAATCATAGACATTAAACGCATGTCCTTCAAATTTTAGGTAGTTAAATTCCTCACTGTTTTTAAATTAATTTGTTTGAAATGGGAGCTCAACTATTGACGTTTATTAAATTTGTTTCCACATCTTTAAATAATTGTTTCGTACTAGTATGCCTAGTGGGTTGTAGTAATGGTTTCCTCACCAAAGAGTTAAAGTGAGTGTCATTCACAACATATTGGGATCGTGACAACATAGAATCTTTGTTTTGTCAACAAAACCTAACATAATAGTGTTTAAATTCTCCAAAACCCAATTTCATAGTTGTTAGCTCGATTTTGAGACTTTGGTAATTCAATTTTAGGCGATTTCAAAGTGGATTTTTATGATTCAATTTGGAGGTAATAATCTTAGTATTTGTTAATTTTCTACTAATTCGTCCATAATTTCGTAATTTAATTTGTGTTTTAGTTGGAAAAATGTGATTTTAATCCCTAATTTAATAAAATTGTAAATTCATAGTTTTGTCCTTTAGTCTACATCTTGTTATATGTTGATACTTGATTCTTTTTTCTCAAAAAAGCAAAAAATTAAAATAAATAAATAAAAAGATTCTTTTTTCAATAATTACAATTCAAATATATGTAAGTCATTTAGTTCTCTAGCTTAATTTCAAATTCACGCCTAAATCCATTATTGATTGGTGTTTTTTTAAATTATTATTAAATGGAGAAAAAAATTATAAAATAAAAAATCAAATTCTCACTAACAAAATAAAAATTAATATAATCAATCAATCTAACCTACTAAAATTCTCCGGTCAACTTGGGGTTCATAACACGATACTAACAACAATAACAACATATCCTGTGAAATCTTACAAATGAAATTTGAAGAGGGTAAAATGTATGCAAGTCTTATCACTACCTCACAGAGATAGCGAGATTATTTTTGAAATACCCTTATCTCAAAAAAATTATTTTCAAAAGCAGAAAATACCAAATATGAAACAAAATGACTAGAGCGTTAAACATACCAATTGACATGGATATGTCTGGACATAATAAACAATGAATTTCCAAAACCACGTGTCAAAGACTACAAAAAAGGTTGAAATTAAACAAGATATTTAATATTTTAAACAATTGCTAAACCTACTATTAAAAGTGTTATCTATATCATTGGGGTATTGATTCAATTGCGGTTCAACTAAATTCAACACAATAAAAACATTTTTTTTTCTTAAATAATGAAAATTTGCATCAAACCAAAAGCAATAAACATACTTTTGGTGCATTTGATTCCATTTTATTTTATTTTCAATTTTATATTTTAGTTTGTCTTTTGAATACCCCTCGACAAAATTTTCAACCTATTTATTGAAAACGACTACAATTTAGAAATATTATTAAAAATAATCATATTATACTTGAATAGTAAATTAAATGTATCATAATCTACTTTCTTATCCTCTCCTCTCTTCTACTCAGTGGTAGAGTCACTTTTTGGCTTGGAGGTTCATCTGAACCCCCTTCGACGAATAAATATATTATTTATACATAGTTAAAATTAATTTTTATTTATATATAGTAGATGTTGAACCCTCTTCGGTTAAATTCATGTACTTGCTTTTTTAGATTTTGAATCCCCTTTATTCAAATCCTAATTCCGCCACTAATCCTGCCTTCTCCTCTCTCTCGTCCTCTCTCCTCTCTTGCCCCTCTCTCTTTCTCTCTTTCTTGCCAATAGGAAAAAATATATTTAAATTTGTTATGTATCAATTGTATTTAATAAATATATGTGAGAGTTTTAGATTTTATTCAATTGTACTTAGAAATCCTATATCCAAACCCCTTACATATAATATACGAATTGGTTGACAAACAAAACAAAAAAAGAAAAAAAAATTTATTAATTAAATAAAACTTCTTCAATCAACTTATGTTAGAAAAAATTTGATTGAAAAAATAGTTTTTTTTTAATCAATTGTATTTGTATTAATTCATTCGAATACAATATGCTTTCATTCCCTCTATCAAATGTATTTACATCCAATCAAAGAGAGGATGAACAGAGAATACAATTAACACAAAAAAAAAAAAATACAAAATACAGTTTGATTTTGTATCCAATCAGAATACAATTTAAAATATAATTTTCTCTTCTTCCTTTTTCGATCTCGCTCATTTCTCTTCTCCCTCTCTTGATCGATTTTTTTTTCAAAAAGATACAAATATTTTACTATTATTCATAATTGAAAAAACTATATTATAGAGGTTTATTTAATGCTATATTATTCTGTTGCCTATTTGGCCCTTCAAATAGTGGGCGCCCACACTTCTCCAGATCTCTCTCCCTCTCACTCACTCAACACCTTTTAGGTAACTTGGAAACATACTCAAGTGTTCCATTTTATGTAAGAAATTATTTTTTTTAAAATTTCTAAAAGTTTAAATAAAGATGTGTGTATAAATTGTAATAACTCAGTCCGCTAGTGATATTGTTTATTTTGGGTTTAGGCTTGTACAATTTTAAAATGCGTCATTAGTAAGTAAGACTTGTCTACTTCAATACTCATCATTTCTTTTGTGTTTTGTCGATGTGAAACTTCTCATCTTAAGATGAGTTAAGAAATACACTCCCTTTATAGACTTAGCGTTCTCGCTGAGGTTTGCCCCACCGCATGGGATTTGCCTAGACTCAGTTGAACTCTAGCCCACGTCAACAAGGCTGACACAGGAGTGATTCTGAAACCATCAGCCCACTAGTGATATTGTTTGTTTTGGACCTAGACCCACATGGCTTTAAAATGCGTCATTAATAGGTAAGATTTGTTTACTTATATACCCAACATCTCTCGTATGTTTTACCAATGTGAGACTTTTCACATTAAGATAGATTGTTATTAATTTATATTTATACTGTCAAATATATCATACGAGATATTAGATATTTTAAGTACATAGTTTCTAGAATCAATCTAACATTACACGTTGACAATTGTATTATAAAAAGATTTAATGGTGCACTTAGCTTGATTAAAACTTGAATATTTGTCAAAAGGATCAATATAATTTTCATTTAAAATATTTTTTGTCTTTCTTTTTAATAGTATATTCATATGGTAATATTCTAAATCTGCCTTAAGTGACAAACTTAACCTCTAGGATAAAAATAAAAGGATTTTCACATATAATCAATCAAAAAAATCTTGATTATGATTCATAGCTATAGTTTGAGTAATTACATTTTGTAATTATAGTTATAATAACATTTGTATAATTCACACAATATTTGTATACATTTGTATAATTCGCTATACAATTTACAGTTTTATATAGCATTTGTATATTTTGTTATACATTTCGTGCACAACGTTTGTATAATTTGTTATACAATTCAAAGTGTTTGTATGTTTCTCTATACAATTTGATTCGCACACAACTTGTATATAATCGTGCAAATTATATAAAACTCAAACTGTAATTAGCTAGATGTTTACCGCGAACCGTAATTAATTCAAAATATAACTATATTAATTAATTAATATTTATTTACTTAGCCGCATAATTTTTTCATAAAATAACATCTTCAACTTAAAGTGAGATCATCATTTGAAATCCAATTCAGTGAATTAATTAAATAAAATTAAACTTTAATTAAATTCATATTTATCAAGTTAAATGATTAATTCAACTATAATATTAGCTACCAATATTTAGTTAAAATAATATATCACAATCCAAAATTACCTTTTAAAATAATATATCTTAAATTTTAAATACTATCCCAAATTATCTTACAAATTGATATATAAAAAAAATAAAATTTTAAAATAAAATAAAACATTTCTTTATTATCATAAAGAAAAGTATACCACATAATTTTGTTCTTCTTTTCTTTACAAACTAAAAATAAGTATTAATATAAATTGTGATGGATGCTTGAGAACTTTCACTTTTGATAATAGATTTTAGATTCCTCAAAATAAAATAGAATTCATCTTTAGAGCTCTGCCTCTAAAAATGAACCAAATTAATCAAATTTCAATATAAATATTAAATATTAAATAAAAAATTACTAAAAAATTAAAAATAAATATTAACATAAATTATGATGGATACTCGAGATATTTCATTTTAATAAAAAAAATTAAGTTCCTAAAAATAAAATAAAATTCATATTTAGAGTTAAGTTCAGCCTCTAAAAATGAATCAAATTAATCAAATTTCAACATAAATATTAAATATTGAATAAAAAATTACTAACAACAAACTAAAAATAAAGTATTTAAAGTGCAAACAAAACTTATTATTTTATATTATAAAAATATAGACCCACATCATAGAATTATGATTCTATATATAGACACATATTACCTCATACCTCAAAAATATCACCCCAAACATCATTTACAACAAATACATCCCCACCCACTTTTCTCTCTCCAAAATTCCTTTTCCTTTTCTTGAATTTTTAGAAGAAAAATATGTTTTGTTTTTCATGTGTTTGTGAAGAAGATGAAAAAGAGCTAGGAAGAAAAGTAGCACCAGGGGCATGTCCTTCTTGTGGTGGAAAAGTACAAGCTGTTGATGTTGAAGGCCGTTTTCGTCTTTGTTTTCTTCCAATATGCTTTAGATTCAAGAGGAAGTATCTATGTACTCTATGTTCAAAGCAATTAGTTTTGTATTCTTGATTAATTTGTTGCTATGTTCGGACTCTTCAAAAATGTTGTCGTAGTAGTTCGTGTTGAGGTAATTTGATATTTTTGAAGAGTAACAACAAGTTAGGTAGATTTTTTTTATTTTTTATGATTTGGTGGAAGAGGGGTTGTTTGAGACTTATTCATTTTAATTTGTGCTCAATAATGTATGAAATGTAACTTGTGATCAATTAAGTGCAATTATAAAAAGAAACATTTTATGGTTAGAATCTTTCTACTCTAGTCTTGAATTTGGGTTTTAAGAATTGAGAAATTTGATCTTTAGAGTAATTGGTAAAATTGTTATTACGTCATTTATAGGTTATAGGTTATAATAGGCTCTTGTGATCAGGTCTTTCTTCAGATCCTGTGTCGTGAAAGTTTTAGTGCATTGGATTTGTATTTTTTTTATCATTAATTTTCACTCTAGTTTTGAATTTGAGTTTTAAGAATTGAGAAATTCGATCTTTAGAGTAATTGGTAAAATTGTTATTACGTGATCAATAGGTTACAGGTTATAATAGGCTCTTGTGATCAGGTCTTTCTTCAGATCCTGTGTCGTGGAAGTTTTAGTGCATTGGATTTGTATTTTTTTTTATCATTAATTTTCACTCTAGTTTTGAATTTGGGTTTTAAGAATTGAGAAATTTGATCTTTAGAGTAATTGGTAAAATTGTTGTTACGTGATCAATAGGTTACAGGTTATAATAGGCTCTTGTGATCAGGTCTTTCTTCAGATCCTGTGTCGTGGAAGTTTTAGTGCATTGGATTTGTATTTTTTTTTATCATTAATTTTCACTCTAGTTTTGAATTTGGGTTTTAAGAATTGAGAAATTTGATCTTTAGAGTAATTGGTAAAATTGTTGTTACGTGATCAATAGGTTACAGGTTCAAATTTTGAAAATAGACTTTGACAGAAACGTATACAATAGGCTCTTGTAATCAGATCTTTCTTCAGATTTTGTGCTATGAAAATTTTAGTACATCGGACTTATGTTTTTTTTTATCATTAAATTTATTGTTCAATCAATTGAGAAAGAATTATAGCAGTGAGTATTAAGTACTTCAAATTAATGGTTTGCAGAATTTTTGAATTGGAATAAGTTTTTTTCTTCTTATTGTTGGTGCATATTTAATATCATTGGAAAAGACATAGTACATTAAAGTTTCCATTAAATATAGAGCTTGAAAAAGGAGACTACATGGGTTTATTATACATCATTAATTTAATAAATTATATAAATTTTATTAGTTTAGGATCTCATTATACTCTCTCTGTTCACAATTAGATGTCAAAAAATTTCTATTTTGATTTTTATTTTTACTAGTCAATTTTGAGAATCCAAGATAAGACAATTTTTTTTTACCTATTCTACCCTTAATTTATTTACTAAGTTAGACTTTTTGAAAATATTGAATGACTTAGTCATCTTTAGAGTATCTAGAAACCTATAAAATGACATAATGCATTAACATACCTCAATTCAATTAAGTTTATATGAAAAAAAAATTAAACAATTTTTATATTCTAAGAAATGGATAAAAAAAAAATACTTGAAATGAAACAATTTCCCTCCAAAGAAATGAAATTTAAACAATTTTTATATTATAAGAAAGGGAAAATTATAATTGAAATAAAAATCTACATTGTTCCCTCCAAAATTTTTTACTTGAATGCAACAAAAGAAAAAGTAATTGCATTGTGAGTATTAATAGTATACATTAAATATATAGGGGTAAAACAAATTGTGACTTTATGAATAGTCCTATACAATAAATTTAATTAAAAAGACTAGTCCCACAAATTAATAGGGGTAAAATAGTAGTCTTGTTACATTAATCATTGTTTTCTTAATAGGTGTGTCATGTCAAAATTTGACATCTAATTGTGAACGGAGGAAGTATATTTCTTCGTGTGTTTTCAAAATTATTATTTGTGTTAGATTTTAATTCTTAGATATGTACATTTAATGTGTCTTATATATTTGGGATATAGTGATTTTTTGGCTTGCTTCTGCTGTATATGTGTATTTGCTCCTATTTCTATGAATATGTATTTTAGAATGTATTTAATATCTCAATTATATTTATCTAATGTGTTCTTTTGGTTATTTTTTTTCTTTTTCGCTCGTCCCTCTCCTTATGTAAAATATAACTCATAATGAGATTAAAAAAGGTCATAGCAAATATTTCTATGAATCTGTATTTTAGATATGTCGTTGTTCGTATGATTTGGTGAAATTTCAAATACTAAGGATCTGATATTTTTGAGATGAGGGTCCTTCAGAAACAACTTATTTATCTCTATGAGATAATAGTGAGGTCTGTGTACATTTTACCCTCGTCAAACTCAACTTGTGGGATTCCATTAGATATGTTGTTCGTATGATTCGATGATTTCAAATACTAAGAGTCTGATATTTTTTAGATGAAGGTCCTTCGAAAACAACATCTTTATCTCTATGAGATAGTAATGAGGTCTGCGTGCATTTTATCATCGTCAAACTCCACTTGTGAGATTTCACCGAATATATCGTTGTTTGTATTATTAGGTAAAATATCAAATACTAAATGCCTAAATTCACAAGAACCAAAAAAGATGTACTAGTCTATCATACATGAGTAGGGGCAAATTCCTTATCAATTTAAGTGAGGCTATTTTGTTATAGCCATAGTAGTTAAGCTCAATCCCTCCACAAGAATTGTGTGAATGGCATGAAATGTTGTGCGTGTGGGGCAAACACATTCTACAAATATATATATATATATATATATATATATACCTTTAGGCCAAATTAAGGAAGCTTCCTTATACCATGGTATGTTTCCTGCCATTCTTTCATCCGGTCAGATCGATTCAAAATTTAAAGTTTATTTGATTTTATAATATAAAAAATTAGAAAAATTCTTAAATTAAATGAAGTTTAACAAATATTCTTCATTAATAGTTTGATTAAAAAATATCTCTATTATTAATTCAAAAATATCTTTATCTTTTGGTCCAAAATTATTTTTATTGTTATTTTTGAATAAAAATGTCTTTGTTTTCTCTTTAAACACAACATTTTTATGATAAATTAATATATAATAATAATAGTTGAATTTATAATTAAATATTTTTAATTATTTAATAAAAGATTGTTTTTTGATCTATTGGTGACGTTCAGTTTGTTTTGGTCTCTGACACTTCTTTTTGGAATATAAAATTGAATAAAGTGAAAAAAATCTAAACTAATTTGAAGCCAATCAATAAATATAATACACTTTATTTTTTTATTTTATTTTTTGTCTTTTTGCACTTTTGCCCCCTTGTTTCTTTGTTTTTGTATCTTAGGTCTATCTAGATCTCACCAGAAAATAATACAGGTATTTGTGACTTTCTACTATTGATTTTGGATGTTGATATATTAGTATAATCTTTTATTTGGCAAATTATTAGAAAAATTGAGGCACTTCTAGTATTTTTGTTATAATACATTTAATTGTGAATGTTTATTTATTACTTCAATAATTAGCAGCAAATAAGTAAGCTTTGTATGCAGGATCATATAAGCAATTTTATAAGTTTTTATAAATATCTTTGCAAGGTACTTCTATTTTTCTATTAATAGAAAGTCAATTCAGTTCATTTCTATGTTGGTTTGAAGTTGGATATTATATTGGCTTGTCTTTGTATAAATTTTTTTAATGTATTTATTTTGTAATCTTTATTTTATGTATAATTTACATAAATTGTATTAAGAGTTAATTACATTATTTTCCTACTCTTTTTCAAATTACAAAAAATCTTAAAGTTTATGAATTTCGGGATACATTATAGAACTTTTGAATACACCCGCAGACACTTGGATACATAGGGGAGAGATGTATATGTCAAGAGTCAAGACTCAACCCATTGGGCCGCGTGGACACCTACTCTAACACCTAAATAGGAGAACCCTTAGTTTCCAATCAATTAACTCATGCAGAAGATAAAAGATGCAGAAGATATTACCGAAAAAGACCTTTGAATTTAGCAAGTATCGAATTTTAAAAAAATTCAAATTAAATTTTAAAAAAAAAGATATCTACCCCCCCCCCCCCCCTCCCAACATTCTAGACTACACATGTACAAGAACTTTTAAGAGTATAAGGTACAATTAAAATAATGGCATATGCCACCATAAGGAAGGAAGGATAGAAGTTGTTGGAGATCATCCTCGTCTTCACCTAAGAAGCATACCTATCTTGTAATAAGACTATACGAACAAGGTATAGCAAAAGTAGTATTAGTACAAATAACATGTACTGGTAGACATTGCCGGTCAACTTGAAATCCACTACACAATATAAAGTAATCGTTAAGAAGCAAGCATGCAATGAGTAGGTACACCACTCAGACCTTTTATCCACATTCTATGACTATCCCGATGATCATAGCCTTTTAAGATTCTGCTGTCAGCTCCAATACAAAGTTAGGGCCTAGCCCTTCTAATCCGTATAAATAGAATTTCGAAACCACGACCATTAACTCGAGTTTCAATCTTTATACTGCTTTAATTTAAAAATTATTATTAATATTTGGCATAGAAAAATTATTAAACTCACTCACAAGATGTCCACATTAATAACAATTAAGGCTCCACCCTTTCGCTATCCATGCTGACCCACCATGGCGGGATCTATCCCGCTATGATGGCATGTTATAGTGGTATTCCTCCTATCAAGGCGACCTACACGAAGACAAAATCCGAACTTTCTTTCCCAAGCTCCCAATGACAAACCTAACCATAGCATTGAAGCACAATTTGATTCTAAGTCACCAATTTATTATTTATTAACCTATTAACTACACTCCGTTTGATCACACACAATCTCATTCATTATTGTGAGCAATATAAATGGACCAATGTAAGATAATAAAACTAGCAGTATATAATCACATCATGAATATAGCATCATTTGGACTTTCATTCCTTTCATATGGATTATTATGCAAGGTGAGCAAGATCAATTACCATTACATTAATTTCTCTGTCATTACACACGAAAATGTATTTGGTCATAGATAACAGTCAATAATGGTCCTCTCATGGAACCCATGCCTAAATAATTTATGTGTCAAAACGTGATATCCGATCAATAATGTATCAGAACGTGATATCGGATCAAATAATGTGTTAAAACGTGACACTCGATTCAATGATGTGCCTGAATGTGACACCCGATCCATAAATACAAGTACAATCACAAGGAATATCTAAATCTCAATGAATAATTCGCAAATGACCGAGTTCAAGTAATATTTTCATTGTATGCAATTAGATTATGAGAGATTATCAATTAGGTTTATGTCATCATTCTCTTTTCACATACATGTAAGAAGTATTATGAAGTAGTTAACATGCATATATCACACAAATGAAAATACTAAACTATCACCTACAATGCAACCACCACACGTGCACCCTAAATAATTGATAAGTTCATCGTAGGATATCATTGACATGAAGATGGTTCACATGCATATACAAATCAATAATCAACTTGGAGCCCTCTTAATTACCATAAGTCTCAATATGACTAGCAAGCTAGCAATCATTATATATGAATTCACAAGGTTCACCAACCATCCCAATATGAAGTTCTAAGGCCAACAATTAATACTAACCATTATTGTCCGTTATAGGCTAATACCAATCCACCTGGTACATTCTTGTGCTAGCACTTGTTATCACACCATTAGCCACCTTTACTCCATTCCTGCAGGCTTAAGCATGATCTCTACTGTCAATCTACAACATACTATGCAATGGATCAAGTTTACAACTACTCAAAAGGAAAAAGCTAGCCTATCTAGGTGTCAAGCGGATGTTGCATGCCTACATCATTACAGCGTAATTTTTGTCTCTCAGCTATGAGCGACTGTGACAGGCTTAAATTATGTGGGTAATGGCTTCCCTGTGTTAGAATCCCTTCTCTCTCTTCTTTCCCAAGCCTAGAGCAACCTTCTGAGGGTTTTTAGGATGACCCTTGTCTATTCTAGGCATTCCAAGGAAAACAACAACAATAACATACTCAGTGAAATTTCACAAGTGGGGTCTGGAGAGGGTAGAATGTACCCAGACCTTACCACTACCTCAAACGTAGAGAATCTATTTCCTGAAAATCCTCATCTCAAAAATTCATAGACAGAATAAACTAGATATCAAAGGGAAAGGGAAAGAAAAAGAAAAGGAAACCAAAAGAACAACTAATAACGAAAAGCATGATAATGTGTAAATACAATAAAAAAATCAACATATATATGACGAATAATGACAACACAGGATATAAAAATACGATTAATCCTACTACCCTACTATACCCCAAGTTCATACATCAACCTAATCATACTAACCTATTAACCTGCTACTCTAATTCACGGACCTCCACTCCTTTCTATCTAAGGTCATGCCCTCGGTGAGAGGCATTGCAAGGAAAAAAATAAAAATAAAAATTCGCGTCTTGTAATTTTTACTCATCGATCCTGCCATGACGGGTTCCATCCCGCCATGGTGGAATCATTGTTATGTAAATATTTATTGTATGGTGGGATGATGCTAGCCAGGAAAAAATTTAAAGTTATAAGGTTTGTACAGCTAAATAATGATGATTTGGATCATTACAATATACTAATTTACTTCTCGTTTGTCCCTAAATGACAAGTGAATATTTTAGGAATGAGTAGGATATAGATTGCAAACAAAAGCGACGGTCCATCATAACCCACGAACGGTCGAGCATCTCCGAGACTAAGCATTTCTCGAGGGACCTTATTATTTATGAGGCAACTAGTAATGCGTATTATTAATTGCATTTAATCTTTTTTGTTCACCGTAGAACTTTTTCACTGATTTTTTATAAATATTCAAAGGAAGTTATAAATACATTTAATTGTGAATGTCCATTTATTACTCCCACAAATAGTTTACAAGTAACTTTACAAACATGTTCTTGTAAGCAGTTTTGCAAATAGGTTCTTGTAAACAACTCACAAGTAATTTTGCAAACTTCTACTCTTCTATAAAAAGAGAAAAAAAAAGCAACTCAATTTGTTTGTTGTATTTATTGTATAGTCTTTATTTTAGATTGGATTCAAGTCTTTTTGATAGATAGAATCAAGTAACTTGAATAAGCAAGAGTTAAAAATAAAATTATTTGATAATGAAAGATTCTAAAATGGTATATTGCAAGTGAGAAAGTTGAAATGTCCTCTACTCTCATGCAAGGACTTTACCTAAAAATATTTGAATATTATCACATGTCTCAAATCTAGCTCTGAATTCAAAATTAATTTGTGTCAAACTTGACAACTATTGCTAACAACCTTTTGATGTGATGTCACTTGGACTCTCCTTCAATTAAGAGGCCTGTGGTCAAATGGGATTTTGTTTCCCCTTATAAAAAGTGAATGGGAGAGTACATAAATAAATATGACATATTACAACTATATATGAGGTGGCAAATTGTTAGATCAGATGGGTGGATTGAATATGGATTGAGTCAAAATGGATTGAATCACAATTTATTCATATAAAATATAGATAAATATGAATTTGATTTAATATGATTTGGGTAAAATGATTCTAATTAACTTTAATCTCCTAAAAATAAAATCTCTTTATCACCCCAATTCCACTCTCAAATAATTATTTTTTAAAAAAAATATTTTCTCACACAAAAGAAATTATTTTTTTTCTAATGTCGTACCCTATCCCCACCTACTCCCACTTGATCCCACCCCCCACTCTCACTCCACGCCACTCGCACCTTTGTCAACTCCAATTTTTTAAATTAAAAAATATCAAAAAAAGAATTTGTCTATTGTATCCGTCCCCTACCCCCATCCTACCACAAATGTTTTTAAAATAATTAAAATATTTTTTAAGAAAACTAAAATTTTCATTCCCTAAGCCCCACCGGACCCCTATCCTATTTATTTTTTTTAAAGTGTGAAAAAGAAAGTTACAATTTTTTTATCACCGCACCCCCAATTTTTATTCTTTTTTTAAAAAGAAGATTTCAAAAAAGAAGTTAAATTTTTTTCACTCCCCTCCCCATCCCCCCACCTCCGCCCCCATTTTTTAAATTTTTTTTTTTAAAATTCATAAAATAATTTATTTTTTCACCCTCGACCCCTTACCCCCACTCCAAATTCTTTTTAAAGAAAAATAAAAAAACTCAAAAAAATAAATACTTTCACCACCGCCCCTCCCAACTTCCACCCTATCCTCCACCACCCACCACTAACCACTAGTCTCCCCACCCCCAAATTTATTTAAAGAAATTTTTTTAAAAATTCAAAAAATAAGTTATTTTTTTCACCACCTCACCCCCCCTTCCGCCCTACTCCCATCCCCTTACCCCCATTGGACCCCCCTACCCCACTCCCATTCCAAACCCCAAATTTTTGTAGAGGAAAATAAAATAAAAATTCACAAAAAAATGTAATTTTTTTAGTGCAATTAATTTTTTTTTATTATGAGTAAGGGAATCTATGGAATCTATATGAATATTCATATTTTACTCAGTTTGATCATATTTTTATGAGCTTTTAAAATAGATTAGTCCATATTTATCAATTTAAAAAATATGAGTGATCTATTAAAATAAATGGTTATTTACATGAATAATACATTATATAGCATTAATTATCAATTTTAATACATGTTTTAATTTTGTCAAAAATGACTATATTTTTTACTTGAAATAGAAAAAAACATAAAAATCTCTCTCTCTCTCTCTTCCTCCTCTTTTTCTTTTTTGTGCCCCTTTCCTTTCTCTTCCATTTCTCTTTCTTACTCTCTTTTTCTTTTAAAAATATTAATTAATTATTTTAATTTAAAATTTAATTTTAGATTGAATATTACACAAATGATGTTCTTACAATTCTTTAAACTAGAAGATTTGTTTTATGTAAATACATATATAATACACTAACACAATTTTAATATATTAACATGTAAACTAATTTAAATACTGTTTAAATATTTCAAATTCAGATATAATATTTTTTTACACCATTAATAAAAATTACAATTATAATACATTTTGAATTCGATACTTCATATGTATTATAAATATTTTTTAATGTACGTGGAAGAATATAAGTAATATATTTTTAATATAATAATTATTTTAACATTATTAATAAGAGAAAATAAAAAAATAAGTACAATACATTTTAAATTAAGTAAATAATACATATTATAAGAATTATATGTGAATTTTAAATATTTCAGTATGATTTAATTAATTTTTTTAATTTATGCGAAAGAGTTGGCCAATATTTAATTTATTCCACTAGAAAAACCTCCCCTCCATTTTCAATTAATTTCCATATTTAATTCATGTGAAATGGAAGTATCTAATAGAATAATTCTTCTTGAAAAATCTCCCTTTCACTTTCAAATAATTTTAAAATTTCCTTTTTTAGAACAAAGACAAATTTAACACGTTGGATAATTAATTAGTAAAGCTTAATCAAATACTACAAGAACTATATCAAGAAAGTTATTTTAAAAAATCAAGAAAATGTGGGGGAAAAAATATTTTTATTTATGAAAATGACTCAATAAAGAAAAGAAAGAACAAGATAAATAAAAAGTAGGTAAAGAGTCACTTAGGTCAACAAATCTAATTGAATCAAAATCCACATTGGCATCTTGAGGGTCAATTCATATTCCCCTATGTTGAAGAATTCTTTCCCCCCTTTGAGTTCTCGAGACTCACAAAAATTTCAACATAGACAGGGCGATAGGGGAGGAGCTAGAAGGTTACGTATGAATTTAACTAAACTTAATAATTAATATTTTTTATTTTTATAAATTCATTAAATATGTATAAAAAATTAAATTTAAAAATCAAATACAAACACTTAATATGTTGTTATTATAATTTATAGTATGTTTGTCTAGTTAGGCTGCATGATGAGAAAATTGACAACTCTTTTCATTAAGAATTCCTAATATTTTTTGTGTGATTTCCCCAACCACAAATTTAGAATTTGTGGGCCTTAATTATTCCATCTCACAAACCCTTAAAAATTAGAGAAATTCAATGATATGCCCTCTGTTTATTTTTAGTTGTCAAATTTTTTTTAATTTGATTTTTATTTTTACTTATCATTTTTAACAAATCAAGATAGGATGATCTTTTTCCTTATTAGACCTTCAATTTATTATCATTAAGTTAATGTCTTTAAAGAGTAAATATGTTTGGGACCCTATCAATTAATAGGGATAAAATGATAAATTTACTATACCAATAATTTTTTCTTATTAAGTATGTCAAGTCAAAATTTGATAACTAAAAGTAAACGAGTATCAAGAAATTAACCACAATTCAAAATAACTCAATGATCAAGAAATTGCAAAAATTCCTTCATCTTAGCGGAATCTTGAATGCGTAAAGGATTTAAGATTATCTCAATTGTTGAGCGTCTATCTAAAATAGTCTCTATCTATCTTTTTAAGACAGGAATAAAATTGCGTACACATCATTCAATTCAGACGTTAATTATGAAATGATATTACACAAATTATATTATTATTGTTATTATTGCGACATGGACTCATTTTTCTCGTAAAATATGGTCTATCTTGTTCCTCAAGGGAATATGAGTATGAAAGGTGTTGATATCTTTGTTTTCTTCCCTCATCATTAAACATAAGAAAAGCTACACTTTTTGAGCAAATTGGAAAGATGATTAATCTTCAATAATGGAGAGCAAATGGAGCCCATTGAGGTGTTTATTGGTTGTTGAAACAAAACAAAAAGGCTGTCATTTCTGTTACTAGAGTGGACAAAAATCCAGTTTGCCCACTAAAATTTGGGTGATATGCATTCAAGATTGTTTAATTTCCACAATATAATTATTATCAAAGTATGATAGGTGAGTCAATAGTATTATATATACCAAGTAAAATTTCATAAAGTAGGAGTCGAGCTGGATAGAATAAATACAAATCTTTTCTTGATCTCCAAGAGGTCGAGAACTTGTTTTTGAAAGGTTCTCAATTCAAGTGAAGAAAATTAGAATAGTAATGAAAAGAAAAAAAACGATAGTGAAGAAAATATGAAAACTAAAAGAAAACAAATGTGGAGCATATATATATATATGCGTCGTAATATCAATAACAAGGTACGTTCACCTAAACAAAGTATATAATAGATGATAATAGATACCAAAATTCAAAGACTATGTGAATAGGCTAATACTACAACAGACACGGTGCTCTAGACTATCACTAAGACAATGATTGACATACATGAATAGGCAAATACTAAGATAACATTAGACTACCTACTAACTTTCTACCCTAACCGTGACCTCCGCACCCTTTCATCTACGGTCATGTACTCGGTAAGCTGAAGATGCAGCATATACAATATAATCTGATCACCTCTTCCCAATTCTTCTTCAACCTATATTTGTTTCTCCTCCTCCTTATTATATCCAACCTCTCACACCTCCTTACTGGAGAATTTGCACACGATCTCCTCTTTATATGCCCAAATCATCGCAGCGGCCTCTCTTCCCTTATCTTGTCCACCACGAAGGTCACTCTCACTTTATCATAAATATCCTCATGCCTAATTTAATCGCTCTAATATGCCCAAACATCTATTTTAATTTCTTGTTTCGACCACTTGCATTATGAACATAGGAGTTGTTGACTGGACAACACTTAGCTCCATACAACAAAACGATCTAACCACCACTCTATAGAACTTATGTTTAAGTTTTGATGGTACCTTTTTATCACTCAAGAGTACTCCGGTGGGAACCCTCAACTTCATTTATGTTGCATCAATACAATGTGTGGCATTATCGTCCATTACCCCTGTCTCCTTCTATCAGAGTCCCAAGATACTTAAATCTTTTTCTTTTAAGGACAATTAATGTATCAATTGTCACTTCCATACCTTTCTTATGTGTCATGTCATCTAAATTTACACTCTAAGTACTTTGTTTTTATCATGCTCAACTTCAACCAGTAGACTTTAGAGTTTGTCTCCCACCTTCAACATATGATTAACTACACCACAAGTCTCCTCAATCAAAACTATGTCGATCATCTACAAATAACATACATCATAATAGCTTATGTTAAATATATCACATCAATTCATACATCATCAAGATAAATAAAAATAGGCTAAGCATTAATGCAACCCCGTCTCAATTGTGAATTAAAATAACAATGTAAAATTGTCATATCCCAAAATTTTTCAGATCATGAAGAAAGACATCTCAAATGTCCAACTTAGACATAAGACATAGGAGAAAAACACGAGGGAGAAATAACTGCAGTATGAAACTAATCCAAAATCTAATGTTCTCTGAGTATAAAAAGCAACTAATACAGGGTCTAAATTTAGTAGATACAACTTAGTATTTGAAATAAAGTAAAGAGTACAAAATAAAAATAGAATCTAGTAGTGATCTGGGACACTGGATCTCACCACCAGAACTGAATGTCACCGCTGCTAGAGTAATCAACCGCTACGTGGATGCTCCTAACTAGAATTTTCATCAAGGGACATAAAAGTAAGGATGAATGTAATTCACATATATCCAATAGGTTTAACCAACTGGATGTTAGGAATTGAATAAATTATGCAATAAACTAGGAGCACTTTAATTCACCTACACATAGAAAATTTCAGTTCGACACGATGCCGTCAATTTACATACAAAATTATGAATAAACTAAGCACATAGTCCAAGTACAACAAATATCATCAAATAACTAATGTGATGTAATGCATGGTGGTACGGTGGAGTCAAAACTGTCACCCAACATAGGTTGTTGGGAAAAAACTTCTTCATAAAATTTCAACCATCATTTACAAGCCTTTAATTCTTGAGATAAGCCACAATTCATGATCCAACTCATAAATATTACATTTGTCAACATGATATAATCACAACTCAATCTCTCTTTCGAGTATCACCATAAAATCAGGATAACACAAGTCCAACATCATCAATTTAACAAAATACATGTTCTCAAGATGATTTAGTTAGCAAGTAAATCCACCATACGGGCAACATAACAGAAACTCTCAACTCAATTACATGATACAATCTCATACCATAGTTCATGACTTAAGAATACTTAATTATTACCCAACCCTAGTCACAAAGAGGGATAACCAAACCTACCCCAAATGTCAAAATCAAACTCGAACACTTCTACCAGACGAACACCCTCGAATTCTACTTTCAAAATGACAACCCACTATCAAGAATGTAACATACACATCACAAGGAGTCTAAAGATATTCATATTGAAAGGTTTTGGAACTAGGGGCAAAATAGTCCAAAAATAATTAACTCCAAAAAAGGGTAAAAGTGGAAATTGATTTCGAAATTAGATTTTACTCAAAAAATAAAGATCATGATTAAAAAACTCACTAAATTTGAGTAAGAAATGAGTTAGAAATTGCCATTTTCCCTAAGGTTTAAGTTCTTGAAGAATCACCAAAATTGGGGTTTAAAATCAAGAATTTAAGTTAGATTACAAGATAGTTAATGGAAAGTAAGGGTTTTAGGTTGAAAATCACTTACCCAACGTTCCTTTGAAAATTATCTTCAAAAATCGCCCTCCCAAGCTCCAAAACTCAAAAATGAAGGAAAAAATAGAGTTTTCCCCCAATTAACACTGATTAGTTCTCAAACCCAGCCTATGATATAGTAAAAGCGACCACCCTGGTTGCTTTAGTGGCACTAACAAAATTCGAGCTTTACTTTTGCAAAGCCTTAGTCGCTTAAGTGAAAGTCTTGCTTTAGCGAGGCCTGGACACCAACAAACCAACAACATGATCACCATACAATGGGACTCAGAATCAATCTTGGGATTTATTTGGAACCTTGTAAACACAAATAATATATGTTATCCTACTAAATTCAATGTTTTAGACTCCATGAAATCATCTAAAATTTGATCTGAGGTCTCCTTAATTTAGAATCCGATTAGTCGTAATGAAACTAGTTAGAAACTCAAAAAGACCAAAACGCCCTAGGGACTTTAAAAAAATATGACAAAGCTACTTCTACACCTAAAATTACCTCTTGAAACCAACGGAATCATAAGAAATCTAATCCGAGCCTCTAACTCAAAACATTGACCAAAGTCAAACTAAACTGATTTTAAGCTAAACTTTTTAACTTAGGACCTCAATCTCACAAAACAACTCCAAATTAAAAAAAAACAGGGATATTCCTAGACCAATTTCCACATTCTGGAGCTGATAAAACTTATGAAATTTCATTCTGATACCCATAGCTTCAATTGGTATCGAAAGTCACTTTTGAGCAATCTAAACCTTTTAAAACTTACTACTTGCCAAACAAATAATCTCTAGGTTGTTGTCGAAGACACTGCTCGTGGCGATGGTCCTACCGATAGCGATGGACCTGCTAGTGGCGATGGCCCTGCTAGTGGCAGCGACCCTGACGGTGGCCTCGCTGGTGATCCCAACGACCCTCACAATTATGACGGTGACCCCGTCGGTGATGATGTTGATGATGGCCTTATCGAAGACCTTTTTGGTGACGATGACTGTGGTGATGGTGATGTTGAGACTACTCACCAGACGGAGCAGCCTCAGGTTGTTGTTGTTCAGGTTGCTATTGGTGACGCTCCTGGAGCCCTGCTAGTGATGTTGAGACTACTCGTCAGGTAGAGCTGCATATCGGTCGGTTCAGTTTGGTTTTGAAGTATATCGATTATTGGTTTATATATATGTTAAACTGTTATAGAACCATTAAGATATTGACTTATTAGTTATTGGTTTATCGCTTATTCATCGTTATCAGTTTGCCATTAAGATTTGATAAAAAAATATTCTTTATTGAAAATTACTTAGAAATTAATAAGGTAACAAATCAAATGAACCATATACATGAGCTGACAAATAGTATTTTCTCAATATCAAACACTATTACATTATAGAATAGTTGTGAATTTGAGACAGTAAAAAATAAAAATATGAAACAAGGACTTTATATATCAAATAGTACAAATATATTTATTTAATTTATTATCGGGTTATCGGTTAACCCATTAAGAAAAAATCTAAAACCGTTAAGAACGGATAATCCAATAACAAAATGAATTCAAACCATTACTGAAACTGCTAAATCAATAATCTGTTATCAATAAACTAATAATTTTTTTTCGATTCGAATAATCGATTTTAAACAACCCTATTGTCAGACGGGTCATTTTCGACCAACGAAAAATCCAAGGGGAAGAAAAGGAAAAGATCCTAGGGGTAGAAGTGTAATCCTCTTTGTATATGCACCAGTCCGGTATGTCCTTGCCCAAATTCACATAAAAAATTCCTTTCTGCTACTTGCATCTAGCTCGTGGCCCATTTTGTCAAATGAAAATTTGTTTTTTCAAGTAAATTAAGTTTAACTAAAAAAAATCTTTTATAACTTAAAAATCCACACATTTCTCAATATTTTAATAATTTTTTAAAATCAATCACACAAACTAATTAAATTATATCAAAAAACTAAAGAGAAAGATAAAATGATAATTTCTCAAGAACTTTAAAAAATATAAGAGATCCAAATGAGTAAAATGGGACAAAAATAAACTTTCAAATTATTTGATCGTAGAAAGTCCATTTTTCATATTTGACCCATTTTATATATACTCTAAAATATTTAGTGATATAACTCCTTAATTTATAATTGTGATATTTATTTTTTAATGCTTAAAAATTTTAATTAAGATTATTGATATTCATATATACGTTTATCATCACATATTTGAATATTAGTTAGTAAATTAAAATGAATTTTTTTTAAAAACTCTATCTTGAAAACTCACAATGAATTTTGTAATTTGTTGACACATTAAAGTTAGGATTTATTGGGATGTCATTTTGAAGTTATTGTTAATAAAACTTGATGAATATTTGATCCATTTGGATGGAATTTCGTGGTCAAAGTTCGGAGGAGCCAAAGATCCATTTTTATATAATATTATATGATTTTGTATAACAATTTAAAACGTGAGTATAAACATATCTTCTATAATTTTATATAAAGTTGTATAAAATGAGAATATTTTTCATTTGACATACCTAATAATAAGAAAAAGGCAAGTCTGTTGTACAAAAATTTCCGCTATACGTAGGGTATGAGGAAGGGTCCGATCACGAATATTTATTGTGCACAATTCTATCTAGATATATTTAACCAAGTTAGTTATAGAGCGCAAATTTGACTCGTTAACCTAAAATATATGTTTTAAGAAAATAAACATGGTGAAATTAGAAACTTCAAATATTTTAAGGCCAATGGAACCCATATTGGCGGTCAAATAGAATGAAAGAAATGACAATTTTAAATGTGAAAAGATTTGTATAATTCCTAATTTTGGAGTTAACCGAACTGTTGAATTTTCTTCATTGTAATAGTGAATTTAGCAACTAGAGCACTGTATTTAATTATATTATAAGCTTTTAGAGCAAGACAATTCAATAAATAAATGAATGACAAGTTAGTACAATTTTTCTTCTATTAGAAAAATATCTTGAAGATTTATATTTTTCTTGTTGTATATTTAGATTGAACCACCTAACAATTAGGTATATAATTATGCATATCCAATTTACTAATATAAATAAGGTTTTCATTATCTCTTATCCAAAAGTCAAAATTTTGGGCTCATTTGGTATCACGGATAAAAAATAGGAAAAATTACAAAAATACACAACATTTGGAAATTTAATTACAATTATTCCCTACCATTTAAAAAAATTACAAAATTTCCTTTTTTCGCTATTTCGCTGATACATAACACA
>JBCEWC010003180.1:0-20724 GCA_038996855.1 Solanum aculeatissimum
GTACGGGGTAACCCAACTACGAAGTCCATATTCACATCTTCCCACTTCCAAGTAGGAATCTCAATATCTTGGGCCAATCCACCGAGCCTTTGGTGTTCCACCTTTAATTGTTAGCAATTTGAACATTCCGACACGAAGTTGGCTATGTCCTTCTTCATGCCATGCCACCAATACACTTCTCTTAGGTCCCGATGCATCTTAGTAGATCCCAGATGAATATAATATTAGGAATTATGAGCTTCACTCATGATGGCCTCTCTTAGGCCATTGACATTCGGCACGCATAATCAGTTTTGATACCGTAGCACACCATCTCCCCCTTGGAAGAAGACCTTTATCTTTTTTTCAGCAACTGACTTCTTCAACTCTACCAAGGAAGGATCCAAATCCTATTTTGCCTTCACATCAACAATCATGGAAGATTCAGACCAATTTTGAACAAGAATACCGTCATCATCTGAGTCGGGCAATCTAACACCTAATCTAGCCAAACGGTGTATGTCCCTTACTATCTTCCTTTTTCCCTCATCCACATGTGACACACTCCCCATAGATAGCCTAACTAAGGGCATCTGCCACGACATTCTCCTTGCCGGGATGATAAAGGACACTCATGTCATAATCCTTGAGAAGTTCCAATCATCTCCTTTGTCTCAAGTTAAGATCCCTTTGGGTGAACACATATTGCAAACTTTTGTGATTGGTGAACACATCCACATGAACCTCATATAGATAATGTCTCCAAATTTTTAAAGCAAACACCACCACCGCCAACTCAAGATCATGGGTCGGATAATTTTCTTCATTCACCTTCAATTGCTGAGGCTCATAAGCTATCACCTTACTATGTTGCATAGGTACACATCCTAACCCAATTCGTGAAGCATCACAATACACCACAAACCCATCTAACCCATTGGGCAAGGTCAAAACAGGTGCCGATGTGAGTCGATCCTTCAAAGTCTAAAAACTCTTCTCACACTCACTTGATGACACAAACTTAGCATTCTTCTGGGTCAACTTAGTCAACGGGGATGCAATAGAGGAAAACCCTTCGATAAATCTCCGATAATAACTGGTCAACCCAAGGAAACTTTGAATATCCGAAGGGGTCAATGGTCTAGGCCAATCCTTCACCGCTTCAGTCTTCTAGGATCAACCTTAATACCATCACCAGACATCACGTGACCAAGGAATGCAACCTCACCCAACCAAAACTCACACTTGCTAAACTTGGCAAACAACTGTTTCTCCCTCAAGGCTTGAAGCACCAACCTCAAGTGATTCCTATGCTCTCGCTCACTTCAGGAGTAGATCGGGATATCATCAACAAACATCACCACAAAACTGTCAAGAAATGGCTTGAATACCTGATTCATGAGATCCATAACCACCGTCGGAGCATTGGTCAAACCAAATGACATCACCACAAATTCAAAATGCCCATAACGAGTTTGGAAAGCCGTCTTTGGAATATCACACTCCCTCACCTTCAACTGATGGTAACCCGAATGAAGATCTATTTTAGAGAAATGGGTAGCCCCTTGGAGTTGATCAAACAAGTCATCAATTCTGGGCAACGGGTACCTATTCTTGATGATCACCTTATTCAACTGTCGGTAATCAATACACATTCAGAGCGAACCATACTTCTTTCTTACAAACAATATGAGAGCACCCCAAGGTGAAATACTTGGTTTAATCTAATCCTTCTCCAACAATTCCTTCAACTAATCCTTCAACTCTTTTAGTTTAGTCAGAGCCATACGGTAAGGAGGAATAGAAATAGGTTGAGTATCCGGAAGAAGATCTATGTCAAAATTCACTTCTCTATCGGGAGAAATGTTGGGCAAGTCTTCGGAAAATACATTAGGAAATTCATTAACCACCGAAATCGATTCAAGCGTAGGTGACTCACCCTCCACGTCTCTAACCCTTACAATATGATAGATGCATCCCCTGCAAATCATTCTCCAAGCTTTGAGGTAGGAAATAAACCGACCCCTAACCACGGAATCACTACCCTTCCATTTCAATACGGGCTCATTAGGAACTTAGAATTTGACTTGCCTAGTTCTACAATTAACTGAGGCATATGAGGCATGCAACTAATCCATCCCAAGAATAACATCAAAGTCATACATCTCTAGCTCTACAAGATAATTGGGAAAAACTTTATGCAAAATAGAAACAAGACAACCCCGATACACTTTTCGGGCAATGATAGACTCACCCACCGGAGTATACACCAAATAAGATTTCCTCAGAGTTTCAGGAATCAAACCAAATTTAACAGCCAATAGAGGAGTCACAAAAGATAAATTTACACCCGGGTCAAGTAAAGCATAAGCATCAAAATCAAAGACTTTTAACATACCAATCACGATGTCCGGAGCCTCATCTACCTCCTGCCGGGCATAAAGAGCATAAAACCTATTATTCCGTGGAGCACCATCAACCTGGTCCTTCGGTTGCCCCTGACCACCTGGAGCCACTTGATCCTTCTTTGTATTTTTTGGACTGTCGAAAATCTTGTGATTCATACTTCCACACCCAAAGCAAGCACCCGAAGTCTTCCTACACTCACCCAAATGGCTTCCCCCATACTGTCCACAACGGAAAGCTCGTGGACCACCCCCAACTTATGCCTTAGGAGGAGGCACTCTTGGATTGACAAACTTCATGTTCAAACCTTGGCCTTGTTGGAATCGACCAAATCCGCCACCACTTTTAGAGTTAGAGAATACACCATCAAACCAGGCTCTTTTGGAGTCGTTCACCCTCCTATCCTTGAGTTTTTCACCCTCAATCTGTTCAGCATAAGTCATAATCCTAGAGATATCCATGTCCCGAATAAACATGGCGGTACGACACTCTTTCATAATCAAGTCAGAGACACTGGAAATTAACTTGTGCATCCTTGCACGAGGATTAGCTACCAACATAGGAGCATACTTTGAGAGCTTAGTAAACTTGAGAGAATAGTCCCTCACGGACATGCTACCTTGCTTGAGGTTAATAAATTCAGTCATTTTGGCTTCTCGAAGTTCAAGAGGGAAGAAACGATCTAGAAAAACAGACTTGAATTCCTTCCAATCAACCTTAGCATCTTCCATTCTTTACACCAACCACTAATTGTACCAAACTTGAGCTACATCTTTCAACTGATACGCAGCCAACTCAGTTTTTTCCTTAGAACTGACGCCCATAACAGTCAGCACCTTCGTGAGCTCATCGATGAACTCTTGGGCATCCTCATCAACCTTTGAACCAAAGAATTCTGGAGGGTTTATTAGGGTAAAGTCTCTCACCCTAGAAGCTGGAGTGCCACCATTCATGAGATTAGTTGGCCGGGCTTGATTAGCCACCACTTGGGCCAACATAGCCACCATATTCCAAAATTCAGCGTAAGTCACTTGTTCCTCCACAAGCTCACGAGGGGCTTGTTCCTCATGGACAGGAGCCTATCTAGGGAGGGGAGCTCTTCTGGGAGGCATCTTCTGAAAGAGCGACAAGAACACTAACATTTAGAAAATTTTGTAAATAGTACACAGCACGACACAAAGGACAATGAAGTGAGAAAATTCCTAAAACGTCATCATAGCCTCTCATTCATAGGTATGGCACACATCACACCGCTGAACAAGACTCTAATCGACGTGGCATGTTGGACTTCAAGGATCATTTACAAACCTAGGGCTCTGATACTAACTTTGTCACGACCCGAGAGTAGGGCCTAGATGTGATATGGCGAAAGAGAACCCAAGAGTCCTCGATCAAGCCATCTTAGCATCATCACACTCATCATCTATTCAAAAGTGTGTAATAAAGCACATAACACATAATTCTAAGAGATTTCGGGGCTTTGGACTCAAGCTTTGGGGATGTTGCCGGGAATGGGATAAACATGAATCATATAGCACATAGCAATTATGTTTTAAGGGGGGGTAAGTATGACTCAAACTATGGGGGCAAGAAGGGTTAGGGACTTTCCACATAAGCACATTTCCAATCCAACAATCACAATGACATAAGAGGAAACGAAAGCATAACATAAGAAACCATCACCGAACATAGATAGTCATATCATTTCAATTAACACATAGCATGACGTACATTAGAGTTCGATATGTCCAACAATGCCATTACATAGAATGAGACGGGGCCTCGACATATACCGGGCTCACCCTAAAATAATAAGATAAAGAAACATAGAATAAAGACATAAGGTAGATAAAAGTGGGTGTTGCCCTTGGAGTATAGGGCTCACCACAAGTAAAAACTTCAGGTTCTCCAACTAGATGTCCAACGGTGGAAGAAAATTACCTCCGGTCCCTATATGGTTAAATTATGTAGACAAAAAATATGGGCTAGCACATATAATGCACTAAGTATGCGGGTATGCCATACACATGAACATGATCCTACGACAAGACTAGATGACAAGGGCACGCATTGGTACGGAAGGAATGCACATAGCCAAGGGAGTAGATATATAACAATATGTCATGTCATGTCATGATGCATGAATGCAAACCTACATATCATAGCGGGGATGGACCTCAACTGACAACATGAGAGACCAAGCGAGCTACTACTTAGAATTGGACTACTTGTCAGGTAGATCCCTAGTCAACCCTTAAGAATGAGGATACATAACAAGTCAATACCATCAAGGGAGATAATCCATGTTGGCACATGGTTTGACGAAAAGGAGTATGGACCCTTGGAGATAGTCCACCCCGACTTCAATCTCTCGGTGCTAAGTCTCATCCCACGGGAATACATATACATATACAAACTTTCAAACGGAGGTTCAATAGTTCAAATCCATACCATATAATTTGGGCTAAAAAGTCAAATCATAATTCAAGTCTTTCCATACTTAGGCTCAAAAGCCAAACAAGAGTTTCCAAGACCAATGCATTAACATATCATATCATATGAAGATTGGTGTAAAAACCTATAATTGCTCAACGAGTCATAACATAGACTTTATGTGATCACATTTAGTCAATTCCCATATCTTATCAAAATCAAGTCATATCATATCATAACATGAGGGTCAAGTCCTTATCAAGAGTTTCATCATATCAAGCCTTCATGCTCTTGAATACAATGCATGAATGATCAAGAGTAGCATGGGTATTGGATATCAATGTTTAAATCACCATATACAAAAAGTTCGTATCCAAAGCATAATGAAATCATCAATTTAAAGCAAAATTCTTAATACCCATACTTGAATTAAAGAACCAAGGGGACATGCATTTTTAAAATATCATGAAATCAATGGAATTTATCAATTAGGGGCTCAATTCACTTTGAAATTTGTAATTTAACACAACCCACACTTCAATTTGAGTAAATCATTCATAATCTTAAAGACCCATTTTCAAAAGAAATATAAAATTCATCAAATCAAAGAAAAAGGTTTTTGGGTCTTCATGGTTGAAAGAGAAACCATGAATCAAGCCCACATACCTTGATTTATTCAAGAGAATAAGAAGATTCTGAAGAAGAATTAAATTTTCCCCAATTCCCAAGCTTGTCTTCAATGGAGGTGGAGAGAAACTTGAGAGAAAAATTTGAAGAGATTCAAGAGATTGAATGGAGTGATTAGAGTTCAATTCAGGGGTTTTAGGAAGGTTTTAAAAGACTAAAACGGTCCTGGGATTATTTAAAATTATGATTACACCATTAATGAAATGAGACGAAAAACTAAACTAGTTGCCGACGGGGACAACTTCACGGTCCGTGTAGAGGCTCATGGACTGTGAACTCGACTGTGAAGTCGTACTTGGCTCGTGCCCTGGGCTTGGATTCTTGGGAACTCTCTGGACCACCTCACGGTTGCCCTCACGAGTCGTGAGGCATCACACGGACCGTGAAGTGGTCTGTGGAACCTCACTTGGCTCGAGGCCTTGGTCCAACATCTAGACCACTCTCTGGATCACCCTACGAACGTGCTCACGGGCTGTGAACCCCCACACAGTCTGTGGTCCTTCCGTGAGGTCCTGCCTTAGTCAACTTTGTCTTTCCCTTTTTCAGAACGCTTTCATGCACAGACAGTCTCGTCGTAACGGTCATAACTTCCACATCCAACTCTGAATCGAGTGAGACCAATTGCATTGTGAAGATAACTCAAAGAGCTTCATTTTGATAGGTTGTAGTCCACACAGTTCATCTCGTACCAAGAGATATAGTTATTCAAAGTCAGCCCTGCCTCACGACGTCAAGCAAAACTTAACCAACATGATTTCCTTCAAGACGGTCATGCAAGAGAGACTCAGAAAATTCATAAACTAACCAAGACAACCTCAATTCATTCCTCAACTGGTAACGCAAGCTTTGAAATTTTTTGGATCGTTACATATGCGCGGAAAGTAATATCCTTCCTTTTGTGAATATTTGATGCGAGTTGGCAATGGTAGTGAAAAAATAAATTTTGAAGGAAAAATCACTCTCCCTAATTCCATAATTATTTCATTTACTACCGAACAAGAATCTTTGTGACTTTTATTTAAAGTTACTTACCCAAATTTGCATGTATGCCACTCAAATACTTCTTTCATTACTTCTCGTGCTATTTTAACAACAAAAAATGACTTTGTTGACGAGATTAACAATATGTTGATAGCTGAATATCCAACACCTCCAAAAATTTATCAAGCTATTGATGAAACAATTGATCCAAAAGATCGTGAATATGAAGATTTTATGCATAACTTAAATCCAGCAAGTTTGCCTCCTTACAAATTAACGCTACAAAAGAATTGTCCAATAATGTTATTACATAATTTAAATTCATGTGATGGTTTATGCAATGGTACACGTTTAATATGTAATGATCTCAAGAATCATATTTTTAGTGCTACAATATCCAATGGAGATTTCAAAAATAAACATATATTTATTCCACGCATTCCTCTACTAACATCACAGGACGAAAGTTTACCCCTACAATTCAAAAGAACAGAATTTGCAATATAATTATACTATGCTATGACTATAGATAAAGCACAAGGCCAAGCATTAGATTTTGTTGGTATTTATTTGGGGGAACCTACATTTTCTCATGGCTAACTATATTTAGCTTTATCCCGAAAAAAAAATCTAACTGTATCATAGTATTAATTAGCTACCAACTATTGAAGATAATGATGACCATGCTACATACAATATAGTTTATAATGAAGTTATAAAAAATACTTTTTCATAATATCTACTTCTATTATACATCAAAGACAATTGTAATATTTTCTACCTTTCATTATATTTTGTATGTTATTCTTTTAATTATATATAATTATTTATGTGTATTATTATACTCATTTACATTCCTTTGGTAATTATATGTTGTCCTACGTGGCATATAGGTTTGTCATCAATTCTATCACTCCTAAATCGGTGGATTGAATATGCAAATTACAGGTTATTGATAAATATCCACCCAGAGACAACAAAGATAGAACTGTCAAATACCAAATGCTTCTTCTGCAAGATGAGGAGGTAAACAAAAATTATATTTTATACTAAATTACAAACAAAAAAAGTAATTATATCTACTTTTTTTTCATTCATGTCACGTCTATATTACTATTACCTGATTCAATTTTTTTCTCTCCAAATGTCAATTGCAGGAAACTCAAATTCAGGCGACTATATGGAATACTAGTGTAACATGTTTCACAAATCAGCTTAAGCCTTTTCAAACGTATTTGGTATCAGTAGCTCGAGTTAAAGAATCAACTTACGGATATACTACTCTATTCAATAGATTTGCTTGGACAATAGATAAAATTACTATTGTTGAAGCAATTGACAAAGTCATCCCCCCTGAGAATCCGCTACCACCTCCTACTCGACTGATCGATCCTCACGCCCTTTGATGCCTTTAATCAACAAGCTAAAGATTTTGAATTTTTTAACTATCAAATTTTCATCATCTACATTTTAAACTATAATAATAATGAATTATTAATGCAAATCTTTTTTTTTTTACATACAGATGTTCTTACACTGTTAATTAATGTTACCCCTCCAACTTACACAGTCAATGAAAAAAAATACAAGAGTTCATCATCATGGATACTTAGTGAGTTAATCATTGCACTACCATTACTTTATTTTACTTTTCAAATTTTAGTTCCTCTGAAGTGATTCTTGTAAACCACTCAAAAGAAAAGCTGACTTTAAACAAAACTGGAGTTTAATCTCTCAAATATATCCTCCTCTTAGTTTACCTTGCTATTTTCTATATGCCTGCAAGTGACTAAAACTTTGTAATGACATGATTTTCAATTTTTTCACCTATTCAAAGTGTTGAAAATATAACAATTTTTAATCATATAGTTTTACTTCCCGTCCTAATCAGGAAAAAGCTCACAAAGCTTACACTTTGGGAAGAATTTGTTGCACTTTATGAAAACATCCTTAAAGAAAGACTCAACGCCTACCCTGTCATTTTAGCTAAAAGGGTAACAAAATCTTTGGCAGGTAAAAAACTTAACTGTTATATTTCTATCTACCATAAATTTTTAACATAACGTCTCTCTATCTATACAGGTTTGCCAAATAGATACAACACAACAATACTTCTTGACCCCACATATCCATAAGCCAAGACATTGCATGAATGGTAAAACGTATACTTTAATCTTCTTTAAAATAAATTTTCAATTCAAATTTATAAAAACTGCTCTTCTTGCAGAGCCAAAACAATCCAACCACTCCTTATAGAATACACGACAAAAAGTACCTCTACAACTGGCTCCCTTTTCTTTGTGCCATTTGAAGAAGAATTAGCATACATATCTGATATTCAAAGGCAACCATTAGTAAGAACAATAAAAATTGAGATATATCTATCACTGAAAAGAAGAACTAATAAATAAATTAACGTAATTCTCAAATTTCATAGGACCAAATATTTTATGTGGACGGTTAGCTTACATTAACAAATAAAGATCAACATTTCTGCTCCATGACATGCTCAGACTGTAAAACTCCATTCACAAGGAGTATTTCCTCAAGGCCAATAAATTTCATAAATTGTGATCGGTCTACTCTGCTCATTCCACGGTATAAACCATGTTATCGTTTTAAACTATTACAAAAATGGCAACTAAACTCCTTCTTCATAACTAATTTTTTTTCTTTTTTACAGAGTCCAATTTGACATCACAATAGCTGATCACATTGAATCCACCGTAGCTTTTGTCTCAAACGAAATAGCTAAAAATATGTTGCATCTCGTAATACAAAAAATCTACAACATTTGTCAAGCTAAGGTATTATTTTTTTTATCTATATTAATGTGCTTATCAATTGTAATGATCTGTTAGGTCATTTTAAAAATAAATTCTCTCTTTCATAAAAAATCCTTTTAGTAATTAAATTGAAAATTTTAGACTATTCAGTATTGTGGTTATTTAGTTGAGGGGTAATTTTAGATAATTAATCTAATTGATGAGTTAAATTAATAATTTAGTTAATTTTATACTATTTATCCTACATTTATTAAAAATAGGTTAATAGGATTTATCACTTTTAATATATATATATATTTAAAAAAAAGTTAAGTAACAAAACAAAAAAATAATAATAATAATAAAAGCAAGGGTTGAAAGCCCTACAAGGGAAAAAAAGAGGAACAAAGCAGAAAGAGAGAGTCAGACGTAAGAGGAAAAAATGCACGAACAAAACAAAAGATGCGGGAAGAAAAAGAAAGGAAAAGAAGAGAGAAAAAATTAGGATTTTCATCTCAAACTATCAAGGTAATGATTCTCGTCTTTCCTATTAAACTTTTATGTGATTATTGAGTAGATTTTTAGGGTAAAAATGTGTATAATTTATACTTAATTAAGAAAATATCGCCCTAGGGTTCTTAAAATAAAATCTTGATTGGGGGGTCGAATAGCGATCCGTTTTAGCTGAAATTTGACGTATAAGTTTATTTTGTTATGGGCAAACATAATTTGAAAGAAATTTTTAAATTCAAATTCGAGGGATCGAGGTGCCTTTTTGACCTGATATTTTAATCAAAAATAAATATAACAATATGGGTGTCATTGGATTCGTATTCTTATGTAAATTATGTATTTGAATAGATTTTGATCATCCGAAAATGTTATGAAAGAATCAAATTTTGAAGTAATCATTTGATTAATTGAGGCAAGTGAACTTTCAAAACCTTGTAAGTCTCGTAGAACTCTCAAATTTTCCTTTCTTCTATGTGTGATGCATGAAATATTTGTGATATTATAAAAATTAGGTGATTAATGTAAATGTGAGTTGGTGTGGTGTCGTAACACTTCAATTGAAAATGTGGTTAGGTGATGAGAATTATATGTTGAGATATATTGTTGTGGTTGGTGATTATGAGTAGATTTGTTTGTGGACTTCATCTTATGTTCATTCATTCTATGTCACACATACTTGTATTGGTTTTGGTTATTGGTATGAGTGAGATAGTGAAAATTAGAGTCGAGATTTTTACCGATCGAGATGTGATGCCGAGGTCATTGCCGAAGAGATTGTGATGTCGAGGTCATTGTCGACGAGATTGTGATACTGAGATCTTTACTAGTGATATTGTGATGCCGAGTTTGTTGTTGGCGATGATATTATGTCGAGGTCTTTTCCGGCGATGTTGTGATGTTGAGGTATTTGTAGTGATGTTATGATGTCGAGGTCATTGTCGGCGATTATTGCATTAGCATTTCATCTCATCCTTGCATATTATTGTGTGGCATAATGCTATTCCTGTGATTGATTGTGTTATCACTCGTGAGTTGTGACTTGCGACTTGGAATCATGACGTTGTGAAAAACTATCTCTATTGTGTATTATGTGTTGCTGGGTTGGATTGATTTTCTGTGCAGGTTATAGTTGTGGAGGTCGATTAGGATGAAAGGAGTTTGTGTAATCTATTAGACTTGCTTTGTTTTGTTAGGTTACTTGTTGGGTACCGTGTGGTTAGTACTCACCCCTTGCTTCTACATTTTTGTAGGTTATGCGCTCAAATCTTTGTGATACTCTCTCTTCTCTTTTTATTCGAGACTTTTTGTGGAGATTAGTGAGGTAACTATTTGTCATCTAATTGAGCCTCATCCTCCTATTTATGATCTTGTTATACTTTAGAGACAACATCATTTGAGACTTGCATTTTTTCTTTCAAATCTATTGCCACACATTAGAGACTTGTGCACGTGACAACCAGGTTTTGGGGGATTTTAATTAAGTTGACTTATTATCCATAGTTAAAATTTTCACCTTGTATTATCTTTATGCATTTTATTGTTATAATTAGGTTTTAGATTGACTTGTCTTAGTGGGATAAGACGAGTGTCATTACGTCCATTTTTGGGTCGTGACATCAATACATGAAATAATCATTATAAATAATCAATTTTTCTCTTGCAGAAACAATTCATGCTTTTTGAGCAGCTACATAAACACCTGTGAACAAAAACTTACAAAATCCAAATGAAAAAGTTATTTTCAAAGAATCCTGACACATCAGTTGCAAAATTGACTATCCTGAATTACGAAGAAAAATAACATGTCACTCAGGCAACACCAACGATCACTGTTGAGACGTAAAATACTGGACATCAACAATAAACCTTCAAGCAGTAAACTCAAAACGATCGTTACATCCCCTAAAAAAAGGGACTAAGATATGTTCTCTTTTCCTCTTCCTATTCTTTTTCATTTTTTTATTGTTCTCCTTCATCATGTCTTTTTCTTATCTATATTAGTAAAAAAAATTCTAAAAATGAATGGCGATAATCTTGATAAAATTACTTGTCCAAGTCTTAATTTTGGATGAATATGTTGTGCAATAGCTGTGTTATTGACTCTGTTAATAAAATTGTGAAAGTTGTGTTAGGATTTAGCATTAGGAAACAGGTAATGGAGCGAGCAAGATTTTGAAATGAAAGTGAAAAGTAAGCAAAAAAAAAAAAATATGAGTGCTCTTATTCCTGTATGGGAAAAAAAGGAAAATATCACAAACATGATAAATGTATTAACGAACATAAATTACTACAATTTTCAAGAATTAAATGTTCTGTTAACTTTTGTTGAAAGACAAGAAATTGACTTTTCATATTATTGTTATAATTTTTTAAAATTTTGGTAAAACTAATCTTATAGATCTGGTAACTCTAAAAGTTCTAAATTCTTGCAGATGCGTTTCTTTTTCCTGGAAAAAAGGTCTTTTCCTGGAAAAAAGGTCTTTTCCATTTAGCTATGAAATATAATTTGCAATTTTGAAGTTATGATTTTTGATTTATTTTATGATCTACTATATGTGTAAGGGGAAATTTGAGGTTGGAGATTGAGTGCGGAGAATTAGAAAGTTTTCTTGCATATGAATTAGCCTATTTGTGACATGTTATTTACAGTATTTTGATTAGGGAAGTGTTAATTGGTTATGTTACATATACAAATGATACATGCATAGCCAAATGACATTCTGAGAACTTTAAGTGATTTCTTAATATGAAAGAACCTAATTTTCATCTTTCTTGGTAATCAGAAAATGTTTAAGAAAAAATATTTGTCATCTGTAAAGGATCATAATTATATACACCATTTGTATTGTACCTTTTCAATCTTTAGTAATATTAAATTCAATAGACTTTCGAATCTATGTTGTCGGTTCATGTCTCCAATTTTTCTATGAATAATGAGGTTATGACTAGCAACGCTTTACTTGCTCTTAGTATATTGAAAACAGGAAAGCGAGAAACAGATAATGAAGAAAATTCTTGATATTATTTTACTTTAACACTTAGTGCCCTGCTCCTTCCTATATGGGAAAAAGGAAGATATCACAATCATGACAAATGTATTAGCAAACATGAACTACTGTAAATTTTAAGAATTATATAAATGTTCCGTTCTTGCTTATATAACGTACCTCTGTATTGAAACCCCTTTAACTGGTCATCGTTCTGACTCTTAGATAACACATCTAGTTAATGATCTGTTTTTCCAGCTACTTACTATCGTATTATTAAAATATTCTTCCATTTTCCAGAAAGCTTTTGCTGTAACATAAATTTTGGTATGCTAAAATTTTGCTTATGCATTGCCTTCTCCATCGTTCAATAAGATATATTTCAACAAAACACTAATTCCCAGTATTTTATAGCTCCCTAACTCAATCCACCCTTCTTTTCGATTGCAAAATTTTTGTTGGCCGCATAGTGCACAAAGATGAACTATCTATTTGATTTTTGATGTACAAATATATAAATATATATATATATATTATAACACAGTGTAAGAACAAATATAATAATACTTTATATATAATATTCCTTCACATAATTTAGACCATATCTAGTTCTAGGATAAATGAAAGAAAACAGGAGCATTCCTACGATATGTGACGTACCATTTCAGTGGTATATTGACAATTATGTCCCTAATAGAATTCAAGAAATTGTCGCATTTTCCAAACTCATTTTTTTTCGTATAGAGAATTTATAAATCTTGAGAGTACAGAATTTGGAGAAGGTAAATTTAGACAGCGATATAGAAAACCCTAAAAAGCTTCATAGCTATATCGCCGCTCTCCATTACCCATCTTTTTGATGCCTAGTTTTCAGGTACCCATCTCTCTATTCTCTCGTCTTCTGTTCAATTTTGAGATTATATCGCTTTTTCAACCATTTTTTCTTAGTTTTCTTTCTGATTAGTGAGGCTGATGTAAGTTTATGGTGTAAGTAACTATGAATTTGTGCTGTAGATTGTTGTTTTGGAAGTGGTTGGTTGTTTTTTAGTTGATTGACTGCTGTTGGCTGAAATTAGGTACAACAGTAGGGTATTAGGTACTGGGTAGTGGCTAGGGCTTTGGCAATGGCGAGTTACCTAAATTTGTCAAGATGGCTGGTGTTGCTGAACTCTTCATTTGTCTTGATGTTCCCATGTTTGAAATTTATGACAGTTTGTGGTTTCTGTTTGCAGGTCGTTCAAAATTTTTTATATATATATAAAACGATAGCTAAAATGATTGTAAGGGTTGAGGGAGTTTTTCTTTTTGAAAGATTTGAGGGAGTTCCTCATCTACTTCCACTCACAAATCTTTAAAAACTTAAACAGTCCAAGCACATTTCATCTTCGACAAACATTGTCTGGCTGCTTTAGCTGTGTCTTTAATAGATGTGTAAATGTATCCGAGTCTGTGTCATGTAACAATAGGTAAGATGTTTGCTAGTCTATTTAAGTGTATCCATTTTATGTTGGCCTTCTCTCTTGGGCTTTGCACTTGGCGTCTTTGGGTGAATTTAGTGTTTCCAAGATTATGAGTAGTATTGGGAGTCTGTGACCAAGTGGCTCGTTTTCCTTTGTCCTTTTTTGGAAATTGTGCTGTGTGCTAAGTTTTCCCTTTGACTTAACTATGTGTAGATGGACATTAATATTTAGTTGAGTTTAACTTTTAGCATGTGCAGTTTTGATGTGTGTAGTAATGGTGGGGTTAGTCAAGATATGTCACGTTAACTCTTTGTTTTTCTTGGTGGTGTTGGTTTCTATACCTTTTAAACGTAATTGTTGCTTTAGCATTAAAGATTCATATGGGGTTGTCTTTGTAAATCTTTTGTTGGCCTTAGTTTTTTTTTTTTGCTCGTCACTTTTTGACCAGCCTTCTTTTGATGATTGCATGTTGTGAATAACTTCAAGTATATCTTTTGGTAGTGGATGCATGCTTCGTTGACTTTAGCCATATGTTACTGGATATTTATCTTTAATTTGTTGTTATTAGGTGAATTAAAACTGATGTTAGTTTCACCAGATAACAGCCAGTCTTCTTCTTTGTTCTTTTTGGTTTTTGTTTGGGTCAAGTAAATGAATTTTGTTTTACAACAAAGTGTAGTCAATTCCAAAGTGAACATCTTTGCACTAGCTATATAATCTCCTCCTTGAACATGACTATATCTTCCCTTGTATAGTTGAAGTAGAATTGCAACCTTCTTTATAGTTCATGCTCTTACTCATTATTCCCCTCTTTCTTATTTGAAGATATACCTGCCAGACTGAGTTTGCGAAGCAACAAGTTCCGTGAACATGAGTAAGAAGAAACCACATGTGTTCCTTGATGTTTCTATCGATGGCGACCCAGTTGAAAGAATGGTTTTTGAGGTATCAAGCTATCAACTAGCTAGTTTTGTTATCCCTAAATCTATGTATTTGAACTCACATACTGAGATACTTACAGTTGACTCCCCTTGAGTTCTTTTATTTGCAGCTTTTCAGCGATGTAGCTCCAAAAACTGCAGAAAACTTTCGTGCACTGTGTACAGGTGACAAATATAAGAGTGCTGCTCATGTATCATATATTAGACTAAGCTCTTCAGATTGGTTTTCTAGTTGCATGTTATTCTGTAACCTTTTATCCTGCCAATGTTCTGCTGAATTCTTCTCTTTAACATACTTCCGACCTGCATTCAGACCTTATTGTGGTTCCATAACATGACTTTGGGGCTCAGGGCTGTAAAATTGTTGGCCCAAATGTGGAAATTACAAGTGATAAACTCAATAAGACAGATAGAATGGGGACTTGCTTTGAGTAATTCTTAGTTCTCTTTTTTTGAAAGATTCTAAGTTGTATTTCTTGTTGGTGCCAAATTGTTACATGTCATCACATAACATAGTGAAAATCTGTCAACTTGCTGTTTTTGAATTCTCCTATTTGTGCTAAAATACTTTGTTATATGATGCTTGCTCATGGAAAGGTAACTACCCATGAGACGAAGGATGTTTTATCCGAAAAGACAAAAAAGAGGACAGATAATGAGCTTGCTGCAAAATATATTGTAAGCTAACTAGCAACTCCTCGTCAAAAAGAAATGTACACTGACCAGCAAACAATCTATGGATAAAGATTTACTCGCAGTGCAGATGACAGGGTGATAAGATCGCCGAGATGTTCTCAGCTCAGCCTTAAATTATCTCCTTAGATTTTTTTTAGAGAAGTGGTTCGGGTCTCCTTAACAAGTTCCTTTGATGGATTATTAGCTGGTTGATGTTGGCTGTCGGTTCGAGGTTCCATGGTCATTAGTTCCTTGTGTTATAGATAATTCGGTGACATGACTAGTCGTCTAGTGGGCCATCTCCATGTTAAGTTTTGTGGTATCCTCAACTGATATAGGAAGAATTCTTATTCTGCAGGAGAGAAAGGAGTCAGCTCTAAGACAGGAAGACCGTTGCATTATAAAGGAACCTTTTTCCATCGTATTGTCAAGGGATCTGTGGCTCAGGTATGTTTGTAGGCTCTGGGTATGCTGGTTCTACTAGTTTGACTGTGCTTCATTGCACGGTTACCTTAAAAAAAGTGCTCCATTGCACAGCGCTTAGCTTTGTGGTTGGGCACGGCTAAGAAGTGGTGTTTCCTTTTAGTCAGATATCCTTGTTTATGCTGTAGGATGCAGGGCTGATGGTCACAACTGCATTTCTTGTGATGTAGTTTTAAGGTTGTGCTAACCGAGTTGTTCGTCCTCTATATTAACGAGCTTCAGCATATTATAAGGCTCAGCATTGTTCACGTACTTTTATGATAGTTAACTAATTGTTTTTTCCCTTCTCTATTTCAGGCTGGTGACTTGCTGAGACAAGATGGTATGCGTTTAATCAACATACTACATTGACTTTTGTGTATACTCAACTGATGGTTAGCTAAAATGCAGTGTTTGTTGGACTAATCTTAGTTGATTCTTTAGTACTTCCACTGTCCCATTCTATGTGGTGCCCTTTTACTTGGCACGGTATTTAAGAAGAAAGGAAAGACTTCTGAAACTTGTGGTTTAAAAAAATTCTTAGATATTTGTGTGGTTGAAAATCATTTCATTAAGGGTAAAAGAGGAATTTTAAAGTAAGGTGGCATCCTTTAGAAAGGGTGCCATATAAAATGGGACAAAGGGAGTACTGATTTTGGGTTTAATTTTGACCATTTATGTTTTTGCGCTGATAAGGGAACTGAACTGTAGGTGAAATGAGATTAGCAAAATTGAGGTACTGGCATGCAGACAAAGACACTGCGTAGGTTTTGGCTTAGTCTTTCTGGGAATAGATAGATGATACAACACAGAATTTGAATAGGTTGGATGGAATGTGGGAGTGCTACTAGAGTATAATATAGAAGGGAACAGCTACCAAACAAATTTGATAGAAGGGTTGTATACCTACAATTTATATGTGAGTGTTGGGTCTCAAAGTCTAAGTTATCCAAAATATGAATGTAGGTGTTAAAATGAATGTGTGGAGATATGACTAGATACAATTAGAAACTATCTGATTTTACCTCAGGGCCAATGAGGACCTAGCTGGACAGAGAATAATAAAAGCAAGGATTTATATAGAATATACCGACTAGTTGGGATTAACACTCGAGTATTGTTACTTTACGTCTAGTGTGTCTAGAGACTCATATGTCCATGTGAATGTAAGTACTAGGTTTTGATAGTCTTAGTTTTAGAGAATCTCTAATTCATTTTCCCTCTTTGCGCTCCTTTTCGCACTATATTGTTCTTCACAAAATTTCCAGTATCTTCTATCCTTGGATGTAAGAAAGCCTGGACTCTGGCATTTGAACCACACACACCCCTTTTCAAGAAGCTATATGAATCTATATGTTACAAAAGGATCATATTCCACTGTTGGTATTCGAATTTGTTGTAGATGATGGTATCTATGTGTGTTATCTTTTCCCCCCTATGTCCTAGGAAAAAGTACAACGTGAACCAGTGAAGCGAATTATATAAGCATTTTCCTGTGGTATGACCCAAGACACTGAAATATGAGTAGAATGGCATATTGTAGTCTCTTTTTGTCAATGCCATTGTTGTAGACCAAGTGAAAGGGATGTAATGTATGGTTGCACCTTTCTTTGAATGGTCTCTCTGTTGAGGACATTAATTGGCTGTGGTTTGTATCTGGCATTTTCTGTTATGTTGAGGATAAGCATTTGGTGATATGGCAGAAACTGTGGATGCATTTAAAATTGAATGTGTAGTCTGGAGCCTCAAGAAAATAATGGCAAAAAATGGAAAAACTAACTGCTGGTATAAAGCGGTAGGGTTGTGTTGCTTTATATATTCCTGTTACCTTTGGTTGAATTGGAAATGATTCTCATAGGCATATTATTGAATGTAAGTATTTCTTGACTCAGTCAAACTTTGCAAAGCTGAATGGGAACACTGCAACAGGTTCTGGTTAAAATTCCGGAGTTAATATGCCTACTTCTTTGCAGGGAACTATGGGGAAAGCATTTATGGGGGAAAGTTTCCAGGTGAGACCTCTTATATTATTCCCACCTTTATTTTGTAATTTGCCTCATCTTATGACTGCTTGATGATTGTCTTATGTACTGAACGAATGCCCTACTTTTTTGGGAGGACTAGAATATAATGAATAGTAAATCAAAACGCAAACAACAGTGTGTGTATTCCTTTTAGCAAAAAATCATTTATCTTGAAAGAAAATGGGTTTCCTTTTTGTATTGCCTGTGAAGGTTGGGGCTGACTTTGATCTAATTCTACGCTGCTTGGGAGCTTCAATCCATTGGTATTGGACATTGTTCCTCTCAGATAATGGTAGGGGACATGAAGGCTATGTTGCCTGTGCTTTTGTCGATATTGTTTTTGGTTTTCTACTTTATAATAGTTTGAGAATTCAAAATTTAAATTACAGCTTGTTTTCTTGACTAGAGATTTAAGCCTTGTTTTGATTGTTCTGTGTGGTTCATTTTGTTCAGAACAATCCCAGGGAAATCTATTATAACTTTACTGCAGAACTGAGGTAATTGGTTATCAGATCAGAACAGTACTCAGCTGTATGGTAGAATTTCTGATTAGTTATCATTACCTAGAAAAATTATCATGAGGATGAAAATGCAGATTGGAAAGCTTAGCAATTTTTATTGCAGAAAAAGTTACTCGTTTGTAATTTTCAGTTTACTTGCATTATCTGTATATAGACATCTTATGTTCGCTGTATATTTACACCCTCTCTAGGGCTAGGTGATCTTACAGAAAATACCTTTTGGAAAGATTCAGTAATGGATCCTTTTTATCAATTTCTACATACACAACTTTACAAGCAATTGTAGTATAGGTAATGTTACTTTTGGAATAATGGTTAGTGAGAGGGAAACTTTACGAGTGAAAATTATCTTGTTGGTCGTAGTTTTGTAATTCATGGTATAGTGCACTTACTCTTATGCAATTAGTTTTTCGCCAATTGGATTTTAGATTTTTTTTAATTTTTTTTTGCGTTGACTGTCAGTCAAATGGCATAAATGAGCCAAAAATGTAACTACAGGGGCAATTTTAGCAAAATAGGTGCATGAATCGGTGTACTTAGACCTTTTGCGATTGTCCAGGCACTTTTGGCCCTTTCCTGTTAAATCAATTGTTTGAAAGAAAAAAGACAGGCTCTGTAACAAGTGAAATTAATTGAATATTTCAGATGAGTCGCCAAAGATAAAACATGATTCCCAAGGTCTACTATCAATGGCAATTGCTGATCGTGATACCCGCGGTTCTATATTTTCCATCACCTTTCAGGCTGACCATCATCTTGACAGGTTTGTTGTAATTTCTAAAAAAAGTGTTGATGCTGTTTGACCGTTTGTAATTTCCTACTCTGCTGGAAGCTTGTTTTTATGGATTGGATTGCTGCATAAACTTCTCCTTAACAGGAAATGTGTAGTCTTTGGGAAACTTCTTGATGGACTTGAAGTTCTTAAGAAGATTGAGAGTGTGGGAAATGAAGAGGGAAAACCTGATGTAACTGTGAAGATAATCAATTGTGGCGAGTTACCTGATGGTGAGACTTCTTAAGTTTCATTGCTCTTGCAAGTTTACGCTGAAACACTCCTTTACTGTTGTTTTTCCTTGTAGTTTTTGTTAATTGAAAAGTGCGCAAGTTATGAGGATTTATTTGATTTTACTTCTCCTTGGTGCAGATAAGAGAAAGCTAAATAAATTGAAAAATGGGAAGCACAAAAAATCCTCCAAAGAGAGAAGGAAAAAGAGGAGGAGATATTATACATCAGAATCAGAGAGCTCTACAGATAGTGATACTGAGTCTTCCGATTCTGATAGTGATTCTGACTCGGATGTTTCTTCTGATTCTGAAATTAGCTCCTCAAGTGACGATAGACGGAGGAAGAGGAAGAGATCTAAAAAAGACAAGCATAGACGTTCTAAAAGAAAGGAGAAGCGACGTGAGAAAAGGCGCAAAAGGCGTGATAAGAAATCTAAACGCAAATCAAAAAGGTCGCTCTTCAGTATTCTATCATTTGTTCCATATGTTAAGTTGTACAGTTTTTTGATGCCATATGTTCAATAATGGGTGGTAAAATTGGAATATCTCCATCTCTGATGACAATAATTTCATGCCATCTCTTAAAAATGTGGGGAATTTAAGAGGCTGAAGTTCTTTTTTGTCTTTCCAATATTCTTTTACCAGGGCATCAGACAGTCCTTCAGAAAGTGAGAGTGGACGTGATAATACCTCAGAGGAAGATGGTGTAAGACGAGCTCCCGAAGGAAAGCAAAGAAGTATGGAAAAGAAAACAGGTATTTCAAAGAACCTTGTAGTTGCTGGTCTCTATACCCTAGGCTACGTAGAGATGCTCCTCGTTCATCTCTGGTTTCAGGAGTTAATTCCAAGTCTGTATATGTGCATCAGAATTCACTCTTCCGGATG
>JBCEWC010003180.1:20824-31258 GCA_038996855.1 Solanum aculeatissimum
ATGCTCCTCGTTCATCTCTGGTTTCAGGAGTTAATTCCAAGTCTGTATATGTGCATCAGAATTCACTCTTCCGGATGCGTGAACCTTGTAGTTACTGGTCTCTATACCCTAGGCTACCTAGACATGCTCCTCGTTCATCTCTGGTTTCAGGAGTTAATTCCAAGTCTGTATATGTGCATCAGAATTCACTCTTCCGGATGTGTGAAATCTCTCTTAGTTTAGGTGGCGTAAAAGATGAGAACCTGAATTTGGCATCTTCTGAACCTCTTGCATTTTCAAACGATGGTTCCATCCCATAGAATTGCAGCAATTGGCCATGCATAGTGGCGAGAATGTTGTTAATTAGCTGTAGAATAATCTGTGGTCATACAATAAGATCATTATTTTTGCTACTGGTTGTTAAGGTTTATCTGTAGAATTAAAAGATGCTCACAAGCAAGCAAGTCTAAGGTTACCTCAAATAATAAGCTCGACTCCCCTAGAATTATTGTATTTTCGCAAGTCTTATTGAATCTTTTTCAAGTCACTGTTCTGTAATATGGCATGTGAAGTTGGATTCTTTGACTTTCTTTCACATCAGGCGAGGTTCCAAGCCCCTATTATTAGCAAACAATTCCAATTCAGGAGGGAGCAGTCTGCAGTTAATCTTTTGAGTTATTGACACTGTTGTTCGAGTTTCTTTATGTACACCAATGATCCCACAACTCACCAGCACACTCTATTACACTACTTTGTGATTTTTCATGAAAATTAGATAATTTCTTGAGCTCTCCATTTTTCTTTTGGTTTCGGGGTGCACTTTTCCTATCCTTCACTTGTTGCTTCAAGTATTGATCCTCTTAGCTCTTTTCTCTATATTTTACTAAGATTTTTGGAGTTTTATAATATTTTCTTGTTTTTGTAGTTCTTTCTTTGATGGTACTACATCTGATTCTTAATCTTCATCTAGAAATTTTTCTTGTACAGATTTTCTAGTTCTAGTTGATAGAAATATGTATTGAAAATCTGAATTAGCTGAAGTTTTTGCATTTACGGTATTGCATGTAACATTTTTATTTTATACTGGTCATATAGCAACCTTGTTACTTCTGTGAAAAACTATATGATACATGTAACTTGCGTGTGACCAACTGATTTAAGGGTATTTTGCAGAAGGAAATCGTTCTCCTTCGCTTGAGGAGGGAGAAGCAGTTTCTCTTCATCACAAGAAAGAGGCAACTGACATTTTTGAAGTAGAGGAGGTAGAATTTCCCAAGGAAAATGGAGAGCGTCAAAGCAATAATACCAAAGTGGAAAATAGATCTGATAAAAGTGTTGATAGGCAGCCTGATGTGGTGGATGATCACCCTGGCAAATCTAGGTTAATTATTCATTTCTCATTGCTACTCGGTTATTCTTTATGCTTACGGATTCTTTCAGAATCAGAATTTTATTAGAAGTCATTGAGCAGGAGCAGAAGCATTAGTCCCAAGAGGACCATGAGTAGGAGTATGAGCATTAGTCCTCGGAGGAGTTTAAGCAGAAGCCAAAGTGTTAGCCCAAAGCGCAGTGTGAGCAGGAGCCCAAGTGTTAGATCCAGACGTAGTGTAAGCAGAAGTCCAAGTCGCAGTGGAAGTCCTCACCGAGTCTCACAGAAGAGGAGTAGCAGCGTTGTTAAGAGTGGCAGTGGTAGTCCTGCAAGAAGCATTAGTAGAAGTCCAGTGAGAGGTAAGAGGGGCGGAAGTGTCAGCATGAGTCCTCCAGTGAGAGCTCATTCACGGCGAAGGAGCAGAAGTCTCTCGGCGTCTCCTAGAAGGCAACTTACCCCCAGTCCAGCCAGAACCTCATCAAGGAAATCATTGAAATCAAAAAGTCGAACACCAGTTAGATCTTATAGGAGTCCAAGTGGAAGCCCTGTTAGGCATTCTCGAAGGAGCCCAAGCAGAAGTCCTGTTAGGTCTTCGCGGAGGAGTGCAAGCAGAAGTTCGGGTAGGGTTAGGCTTAGGCCTTCTGGAAGGAGCCCTAGCAGAAGCCCTGTTAAGTCTTCTCGGCGGAGTGTAAGCCGGAGTTCAGGTAGGGTTCCTTCTAGGCGAAGCCCAAGCCGAAGTCCAGGTAGGGCTCCTAGTAGAAACAATCGACGCAGCTATTCAAGAAGTCCTGGTAGCACAGGTCGTAGGGGGGCAAGATCTCCAGTGTATGATCGTGGGAGGAGCTCTTCAAGAAGCGCTTCAGTGGATGGATCCCCCAAGCGCATTAGGAGGGGAAGGGGCTTTAGTGAGCGTTACTCCTATGTTCGTAGATACAGGAGTCGGTCTCCTGATCGCTCCCCTGTTAGGCCATATCGTTATGGTCACAATGATCGTGACAGGTGAACATCACAAACCTTTCTAATTTGTACAGGAAATTAAAATTGAAATCTTCTCTCATTAATTGGCCTTTTTTTGGAAGATATTCAAGATACAGGAGATCACCTAGGCGTTACAGGAGTCCACCTAGAGGAAGAACGCCACCCAGGTTTGGTATTTCTGTTATCTGATATCTTTTGTTAGATTTATCTTAGTCGGGGATGCTAATCTGTAACTGCCTAAATGCAGATACAGAGGCAGAAGAAGCCGCAGCATCTCTCGCAGTCCCGTGCGTTACCGTGCTCGCCGATATAGTCGAAGCCCTGTACAAAGTCGTTCTCCTGTGGACAGATATCGCAGGTCTCCATCAGTTGAGCGGCGTAAATCACTCTCTCGGAGCAGAAGCCGATCAGAGTCGAAGTCATCTCGGGGCTCACGATCACCGAAGCAAGCCAGCAGAGGTAAGTCAGTATCATCCTCGGCGAGTCCCCCTGGGAAGGCAGCTCTGGTTTCCTATGGAGATGGATCTCCTGATTCAGGATAGGGAGTAGATGTAGTTGCCGAGTAGTGCTCCGGACATATACGTATTTGAGTTTTCACCATTCTGTGATTATGGCTTGGCCATACAGTAGTGGTGTCTGGATGACGTTTTGGATATTTAGAACTTGTGTGTTTGGTTTGTGTGATTTATGATGGCTTTGAATAATTTGTTATGCTCTGTTATTAGAATTGTTGTAGGGACTAGGGAGTAATGTTCAGACTCTTTGTTATCATGCTATGTTCTCTTGGATTGCTTCCTTGGAGGAATATTGGGTTGTTGATGTCGGCGAAGGAATATTTTGGAGTAATCATTTGTTGGTTTTGGTTGACCTTGAAAACTAAAATGGCATATATTTGCAGCAGCGTACCCTTCTCTCTTTTTCTTTCCGATATGTTCTAAAATACTGTTTAATCTGTGGGATGATGATCTTCAAAATGCAACGGAGAACCATTTCAGCTTTATTGTTCATCTTTTAGCTTTTTAAGAGATGTAATATTGTTTCCCCTAAGATAATGTTGCACAGTTTCGGAAAAATTCATAACATTTAGTTTGATTATTATTTTGTTCCATATGTATACATAATTTTAAAAACCTTACATATATAATTTAGTGATATCATTATCTCGTATAGATAGAAGAAGCTATTTTTGACAGTGTAAATTCAAGTATAAAGAAGAAAATAGTGTATAAAACATCACAATTATTACGGTGAACTTATAAAATAATGCAATAATTAAAATATAGTAAGCAATTGACAATGCTAGATACAAAAGTAAGAGCTATAACAATACTAGGTGATAACATGTACAAAAAGTCGGACTATATGACAAGGCTACTATCAATCCTTACTAGTGATTTTTATACTTTTTTATTTAAGGTCATGTCACTGATAAATTAATGATGTGACATATCATATTTAATTACCTCTCCTCCTTAATATGTTCTAATAAACAACTCTTGTCATGACCTTCTTGAACCAGTCACTGTCTCGGCCTTTAGCCTACCTCCACTCTCTTCAATCCTACTAATATCTAACCTCTCACACCTCCTCATTGGGGACCTTGAGTATTGCATCTTCACATGCCTAAACCACCTCAACCTTCCTTCCTTATTTTTTCTACCACGGAGACCATTTCTATTTTGTTCGAAATATCTACATTCTATTGCTCCTAATATATGCGCAATATTCTTATTTTCGCTACTTGCATGTTCTGAACATGTGAGTTTTTGACTGACCAACACTCTGTCTCATGCAACAAAGCTGATCTAGCACAACACAATAAAATTTACCTTTTTGTTTTGATGCTTTATTCTTGTCACACAAAACACCTGAGGCAAACTTCCACTTCATCCATACCACACCAATATGAATTGTGACGTCATTGTCAATCCTTCAATTTTCATGGATTCAAATACTTAAATCTATCTTTCTTGAGGACAATTTGTGTGTCAAGTCTCACTTCTACGCGTGTCTCATGAATCACATTACTGAATGTAAATTCCAAATACTTAGTCTTGCTCCTATTCAATATGAACTCTTTAAAAATATTATTTTATAATGTCGTAAATCACTCTATTAAAGTAACATACATCATATTAAATTTTATATATAAAACAATAATAATCTACTAATACTATGTTTATCATTCCTATTAACAAGAAAAAGTTAGCTTATATGTCAAATCAGAAAAAAGTAAGAAAGAAATAGTTTAAGCCAAGGATGAGAAGCAAAAAACATAAGTGTGTAATTCTAACTTTTAACTAAAACTTGTTCGAAGCACACTTGTTATTCTCCTCCTGGTTGTCTACTTGTAACAACAAACTAACAATATCTTTAGGGATTATTTCATAATAATTTTATTACGGTGCTGATATCTAATATAAAAAGAAAAAGATCATAGTTGGACTAAATTTAGTTTAAAAGTTAATTCTATTGTTTAGAAACGTATTATTTCTTAAAGACGAAAATGAGAGTTGAATAGAATATCCATATCCATGAGTAAAATTTTTCTATCCAAATTGAAATTTTTTTCTTTTAATAATGTATTGTATTCGAAGAGTTAGTTGTTTACGATAATTAAAAGACATGACGGCAAATACACTTCTTTTGTTTTCTTTGGACCTCCCAAGTTCTTGATAAAAAGCATAATATATAGAAAGAATGATCATACCTGTTTCAGTGAAGCATCTTCACTTTTTAGTCTATCAAGTGATTTTACATTACAAAACATCTCATTCTATCTATCTCCTTTCAGTGATGCGTTATAAATAGAAACATCATACTGATTTTAAAAATAATATACAGCAACTCTGGTTTGCCATCTTTTCATAATGTTATGTATTTGATTTAATTGTATAGTGTGAAAATGCCCTTAAATCTTAATTATTATAAATAATAAATTTATCAATATGTTTTTTTAAAAAAAATATCTTTTAATAAGAGTAATAATTAAAAACCCAGTTAGGAAAACAAAAAAGCAAAAACTTTTAAACAGTGAACCTCAAAAGATAACTAAAATTTGGGAGAGAAGACTGGAGGTGGAAGAAAAACTTCAAAAGATGATGCGGAGGAGAATGAGTAATATGATTGTGAAAACAATAGATATATTAGGATAAAGTTTAATAAAGAATAAAGATTAATTAGAATTATTTAAAATTAAGTAAGCATCACGATCCGAAATCGAGTGTGATAACACTTACTTTTAATCTATTGAGGCAAGTCAGTCTAAACAGGAAAATAACGAAATAATGCGAAAAAATAAAGTGAAAGTACAGTCTAAATATGGAAAGGTAAGCATCAAAGAAGAATATCTAAATCTAAAATCCGACCTGAGACTAGTGTCACATGTACATGTCATTACTTTATTAGAAATGAAAAGAAAACAGTACAAGTCTAAATGTCTTAGTCCTCAAATAGAACAAAACATAAGATGAAGGGGCCTTGAAAGTTCTCCGAACAACAAGCTACTACCTCTCAAGTGTCCAGAAGCCCGACCCAATAGTGAGAGTACTAGATCATGAGGTGCCAAACTCAATACCTACACAAGTGTAGAAACAACGGTAAGTACCCAACAATATGGTACCCAACAAATGAATTCTAAACCTAAGCAAAACAATGAAGGACGCAGGTACTCGTACCATCCCGATCACATACCTCCAAACCTACAACCCTGCACACAGAAAAATCAGCACACACAGTATGTATATATACACTTATATAGTTCAAGAAGTACCACAATTTCAAGGAATCATAGTCAACAAGAAAGCTACTGCCCAAAATTTATACATAAAAAAATAACTCAAGAATTCACTTACAATTAAGCAATGAGTGAAGTGCAAGATGACACAATACAATGCAACTAATTGTCATGCATGTCTATCTTATGATACACATTGATCAACTCAGGCCAGAACCCATGTGGTCTCACATAAACCCTGTGTCTGTTGGAAGAGACCTCGACCATATCATACGTCGAAAGAGACCACGACCACTGGAAGAGACCTTGATAATATTCATGACTGATAGAAAGCTCAGTCCTAAATATCAATATCTTCCTTAATAGTTCACGATCGATAGAAACTTCGGCCCCAAATATCAATATCACTCTCTTATCCTATTTCCACAATCCAATGCAGATGTATATACATAGAGGATGAGTGGATGATAAATGAAACACACAACGCCACACAATGTAGTTCAACAGTTACATCAATATACCACAATAATTGGTTTACATCATTTATATAATTTTTATATTCGAAATTCCACATTAGCACGTCAATTCACACCTCCTTGATTATACCACACCTTATTTTATAAATCATTTCACGTAATTACACATTTAAATCAATTCAAATACATCTCAATCACAATTAGGGAATACAAGGTTCAACACACTTAACTATAGGTTAGAGATTCACTAGCCTTAGCCAAAAATCATGATCAATCTAAAGCTGACACTTTTTTCTTCTGATTATACTTCAAAGTACCACAACCTACTCAAAAATAGTTTCACAATCACATCTCAAAATTAGTGACACTAAAATCGTACAATTTGGGAAAGAAGGGTAAAATGATCTAAAAATTTGATACCGAAAATTAAGGCTAAGATATGAGAATATTTAGATGAAAATGTTCATGTAATTAGGAATTAAGATATGAGAATATTTAGATGAAAATGTTCTTCATGTAATTAGGAATCTATTGGTTAAAATCATTTCAAAAATGGAGCTTAAGTGAGTTCATAATCACCATTTTTGTTAAAAATTTGAGTTCATGAAAATCTCCCAATGTCTCCAATTAAAAAACACTAAGGGTTTGTTTGAAAAGCCACCTGATAATTGCAATTAGCGTAATTACTAGGGTAGTAATTACCACCCTTGTAATTACACAATTTAGTAATTACTGTATCCTGTTTGTTTGCCACAATGTAATTATACTGTAATTATAAGTGTGTTGTTTGGTTGCACAAATTTAATTATAAAGTTATATTAAATTTTAAAAATAAAATTTAAATATTTAAAATTAGAAATTTAGATTAGACAAAGAAAGATATTTATAAATAATATCAAATTAAATAGCTAATAGACACATTGTCTTTTGAAAATGTATTAATTAGTAAACATATGTTCTTAAATAATATTATAAACAAATTAATTTATATTCTTTAAATTAGTATTTTTTAATTAAATTGATCACAAAAACTAAAAATATAAGTTTTATACAAACAAATGAAATGCAATATTTAACAAAAATATAAATATTATAAATATAATATCATAGCAAAATTATTAAAATATTTGACAAAAAAGATAATCTATCAAATCTGACTAAAAAAATAAATGACTTGTCATGAAAACATCAAGTCATATACTACTTTCAAAAATAAAATTAAAAATATATCATAAGTTCTTAATTCAAAATAAAAAATTTAACATAATACTCTTATGTCAAATTTCAACACAATGTACATAAATATGAATAAAACAAAAACGTAATTTTATAACTTTATCAACGATGAACTCAACTTTAATATAAAAATTATAATACTAATAAAATCATACTAATGAGAAAAATAAATATAGAATAAATAAAAATAATAATATAAAAAACTGCATTGAATCACATGAAGTAAAGATCCAGAATGAGAAGAAAATAAAAAATAACATTATAAATAAAATATATTTTTAAAAAATATCAAAATGAAAAAAATAAAAATGATTTAGAATAATTATAAGTATAAAAAGAAATTAAAATAAAAAAATAAAAATTAAAATAGAAATAAAAGAAAGAAATTAAAAAGTAAACAACTTGTAATTACACTATGTAATTACCTGCAATTCATAACCTCCTCATGTGAATTGGAGAGTGTAATTACCCCCTACCAATTACACCAATTACTTGCTGACCATGTAATTATTGCCCAATCAAAAAGCTGGTACTAAGAAAAGAGCGAAGATAAAAGCAGCAACAACGAGCACTGTGCCTACGGCTGCTGCTGAAGATTATTATGAAAAGGCAAAGGCCTTTGGGACCTCTGCTTTACATGATGCAAAAGTATCGGTTAGTCACTGACTTATTGCTGCAAGTTATTATGCAACAACACAAGGTGCACAAGCCAAAGACACTATGTTGCTAATAACGTTGTAGTTTCCAAGGACATTTCCGTTTAGAAAGATCAATAGTGTTTCCAATGCTCAACATAGACATATATTGAGAAGTTACTAAATATTTCAACAAATTTTAAATTTTAAATTCACAATTTCAAAAGTATAACCAAATCACAATACTAAGATTTACGAGTCATTTGGTATGAGAGAACAAGGAATAATAATCTCAGAACAAAATGCAGGATTTGCATTTAGTGATCATGATATATAAGTTATCCCATACATATGGTGGGATAATTTTAATTATCTTATCGCATACCAAGCAACCCCTTGAAAATTTAAGTAACATGTCTGAACTTTATACCTGTCATTACCATATTGCAACGTATTAAGCAGTCTGCATTTGGTCATGTATTTGTTGATATTTGAAAATAGTAGTATTTGAAGTTAAGTTGAAAATAACACATAAAAAAAGTGAAGAATGTTGGTAGAAATTTTGTGAGGATTTTTTTAAATTAACATGAAAGTGGTTAGGACAAGTTATTCATGTGAAGAATGTTGGTAGAAATTCCATAAAGGTTTTTTTTTGTTAACATGAAAGTGGTTACGATAAGTTCTTCAATTTAATGAACATTTCGTAGAGAAAAACTGATTATCAATGTATAAACCAAAATACTATTCTGAGGTGAAAATAGCAAAAAATTTATAGAAAAATAACCCCTTTCAAGTGCAGGTGCACAAGCCAAAGACGTTGTCGTTCAGATGGAGTCCGAGTATATAGTGGACAAGGCCAAAGTTGCAAAAGACATAAGGTCATCAAGCTTATGGTGCAACTAAAGATACCCTTTCGAGTGCAGGACAAACAACATTGCAATCAACACAACCGACTAAGGATTACACCTTGTGAAAAAAAATAGGGGAGACAAAAGACTATGCTGCCAAAAAGAGTAAGGATGCAGTAGACTACATTGGGTAGAAAGGCGTAAAGGCTAAAAACACCACGAAATAGGGAAAAACACGGTAGGTTATGCCAGGAAAGCAACTAAAATCGTGAAGGATATGGCCTCAAGTTCACTAAACTCTCCCAATATGCTCCAATATTAATTGTCGATCCCCGTACTAAGATGATCAAGTTTGTTTCAGGGATTTCAGACTTGCTTGTAAAAGAATGCCAGACGACTATGCTTGTGAAAGAAATGAACATCTCTCGACTCATGACTTATGTCAAAAAAATGAAGGGTGAGAAGATCAAGGAGAGGAAGGTGAGAGAAAGTAAGAGGGATCGACTTGAAGGTTGGTTCTCAATTGCTAGATCCGGTGATGAAAATGGTTATCCTCAACAAGGCCAAAGGTTTCAAGGTAAAGGTGGACCGACTACTCCTAAGTGTGTTATGTGTGGGAAGAATCATGGAGGAAGTATTTGGTTGGTACAAGTGCTTATTTTGGATGTGGCTAGAAGGAGCGCAAGCTTGATACATGTCCAAATGCTCCAAATAAAGGTCAAGAAGGTCGTCCCTAAGGACAGATTATTCTAGGTGGTCAAGGGCTACAAGGGGCTCCACAAGGTAATGCTCAGTGCAATAATAGATTCTATGCTCTTCATGCTATACAAGAGGTGGAACATACTCTCGATGTGATCACCGGTATGTTAAAGGTATTTAATTTTGATGTGTATGCATTGCTTGATCCAAGTGCAAGTTTATCTTTTTTCACTCCTTTCTTAGCTATTAAGTTTGGTATGAGTCCTGAAATCTTGAGGAAAACTTTCTCAATTTACACTTTCGTGGGTGAGTCAATTATAACTCGTAGAGTCTATCAAGGTTTTCTTGTGTCAGTGTTGCATAAAGTCATTTACCTTTTTTGGTGGTGGTGATCGGGATCAGGGTATATAGCGAATTTTTTCATTTTTAATTAAATGTCTTCTGATGGTGTTCTTCTTGGATAGGTTTTAGTTTTAGG
>JBCEWC010003181.1:0-31257 GCA_038996855.1 Solanum aculeatissimum
GCTCTTTCTTATGTTGAGGCTATGTTGGACACACTAAACTCTTGCACGTTGTATTATGCTTTATTGAGATATTATGAATATTGGGATTTGTTTATGGAAATGATGTTCCGATTAGGCTTATGATTCTGTTTATGGGCTTGTGAATGTTGGGAGTGTGCTTATGTGGAAAGTCACCAAACCCGGTATGCCTCTATAGCTTGAGTCCTACTTACCCGCCCCTTAGAAATACTTGTTATGTGCTATGTGATTCATGCTCATTCCATTCCCGGCAACATCCTCATAGCTTTTGTTCAAAGTCCCGTTTCCCCTAGAATTATGTGTTGTGTGTTTACTTTCCGCGCTTCGAACCGATGATGTGAGTAATGATGCTATGATGGCTTGATCGAGGATTTTTGAGTTCTCCTTCGCCATGTCACATCTAGGCCACATTTTTGGGTCGTGACATTCAAGTCACAACGTAGTTCTGGGGGAGTATTGTTTTGTCTTAATTTTTTTCTAGGCCATCTATTTCACGATTTTCAACCTAGTAGATATTTGTTTAGGGTATCGCACACAGTTTATACTCTTGTGGTCCAAAAGTATCTTGATTTGAAGATTTTGGTCAAATTTGATAAGCTTTGAACCTTGAAGATTTTACTCAAATTTGAGGAGCATCAAAACTAAAAAAACTTAGCTTGAATTTGATGAGCTTCGAAACATGAGTCTTATCTTGAATTTAATGAGATGCATTTTAGACTCATGCGTCAAGAATCATTTTGACTTGAATAGTTTGCTCAAATTTAGTGAGCTTTGAAACTTGAAGATTTTGCTCAAATTTGAGGAGCTTTGTGACTTGAAGATTTAGCTCGAATTTAATGAGATGCAGTTTAGACTCGTGCGTCAAGGATCACTTTCACTTGAAGAGTTTTCTTGAATTTAATGATCTTTGAAACTTTAATGTTTAGCTCAAATTAGAAGAGCTTCGTTATTTACACATTTGGCTCATAATTTGATGATTTTCTAATTTGGAGGTTAAACTCAAAAGGGCTTCATAATATTAAGGTTAGCTCAAATTTGATGAGCTTTACAACTTAAAATTTAGCTCAAATTTGAAGAGCTTTTAAACTTTGAGATTTAGCTCAAATTTGGAAAGCTTTGTGACATGTAGTTTAGGCTCGTGCATCTAGGAGCATCATTTGCCTTAAGGATAGTACCTCTTAAAAAACTTTGCATTTATAGGTTCGATCCTTATGCCATCTACTTTGACAAGCTTATAAGCACCATTTGAGTATACTTCTTGCACCACATATGGTCCATCCCAATTTGAGGTAAATTTGTCGTCGGACTTACGTGAAGTGATAATAGGTTTTCTCACCACAAAGACTTGGTCTCCAACTTGAAAACACCCCGAACAAACCTTTTTATTGAAAGCCTGAGATAAACGAGCTTGATAACATTCAAGATTTTGTTGGGCTTCTAATCTCTTTTCATCAAGTGCTTCTAATTCAACAAGATGTAGTCGGGCTTTTCCTATTCAGTGAGCCTTTATTAAATAGCAAGTCTCAAGGAAGATATTTGATACTCGAGTGGCAGGACTACTTCAACTCCAAAAGTAAGTGAATATGGGGTTGCTTGAATTGGTGTACGGTATGTTGTCCTATATGCCCACAAAGCTTCTTCTATTCTTTCGTGCCAATCTCGCTTGGACTTAGATACAACGTTTTTCAATAGATTGTATGGAGTCTTGTTGAATGCCTTGACTAGGTCATTGGTGGCAGCATTGTACATAGAAGATTTTCACTGCTTAAAGCCAAAGAGATCACAGATATTATTCATCAACTTGTTATCAAATGACTTGTCATTGTCCGTTATTATGTATCATGGAATGCCAAATCTATAGACAATGTTCACTCGAATGAAGTTTGCAATATTCTCCTGATTGACTTCTTTAAGGGCTACAACTTCAACCCATTTTGAGAAGTAATCTATCCCAACCAAGATGTATAAATTCCCATCAAATGATTTTGGCAGTGGACCAACAACATCTAATCCCCAAGCATCGAATGGCCAAGATGTGATAGTTTGGTGCAAAACTTCGAGCGGTTGATGTATGAAATTGGCAAGCTTTGCACCTCCGAGCATAGTCTAGGTAATCTTTCACCATGGTTGGCCAATAATACCCCATTCATTTTATGTGAAAGTGGATCTTTGGTCCAGACTGATGTGATCCACATATCCCTGGATGTGCCTCTTACAAAGCTTGGGACGCTTCTTCCTCCCCCAAACATTGCAAGAGCATTCCCTCAAATGATATCCTATACAACGTGTCATTTTATTAGAGAAATTGAGGTGCTCGACGATGAATGTCAGTCCTTCTTCTCGTATCTTCTGGGAGTATCTTATAACACAAGTAGTCAATAATAGCTTATTTCCAATCATCTTTATCAACCTCAGCTATAGCAATGAGAAATCTATTTCGTACTCATCTTCATTTGGTGGTACCACCTATTTTTGACAGATAGTAACTTGTGTCTGCTCTGGGAGAGTTAAAGTTGAAGCTAAAGCAGTCAAGTCATCAACTCTTTTATTTTCCTTCCTTGGCACATGTTGTAAAGTAACACCTTCAAGCCATCCAATCAACTTTTGGGCATAACAGTGATAGGGATGAAATTCAGGCTTCTTGACCTCATAGCTTCCCAACAGTTGTTTGACCACCAAATGAGAGTCACCAATGACTTACAATTGTAATTGCTTCATGTCAACAACCATTTTGAGTCCAATTATCAACACTTGATACTCTGCGACATTATTGGAGTAACATTGTTTTAAAGAAATAGAGAACGGTAGGACCTCTCCTTGCGAAGTGACAAACACTACACCTGCACCAGCTCCACCACGATGCGCAGCCCTATCAAAGTACATTTTCCAAAGAGGTTGAATTTAATGGCCAACACAGCTTCGTTGGGAAGTTCATCAGTCAATTTCCAATCGTCTGGTATAGGATGGTCTGCCAGAAAGTCTGCTAATACGTGTCCCTTCACAGCATTTTGAGGGATGTACACAATCTCAAATTGTTGGAACTAAAGGTACCACCTTGCTAGTAGATCACTAAGAACTGGTTTCAACATAACAAATTTGATGGGATTTGCTCTAGAAATAATATGGATGATATGAGCTTGAAAATAGTGCTTCATTTCTGAATAAAAAAGATTAGTGCCAAACATAACTTCTCGATTGGTGAATAATTTAGCTCATTTGCTGTCATCATTTTGCTCAAGTAATAAAGGAAATTTTCTTTGCTTTCACTATTTTCTTGAGCTAGTAAGGCTCCTACGGACCTTTCTTGTGTTGCAATGTAAAGTATCAATGACTTTCCAGGTATAGAAGCTGCTAGAACTGGAGGTTTTGCCAAATACACTTTGATGCTTTCAAAGGCTTTGCTACATGTGTGATTCCACTTGAAAGAAATACCTTTCTTCATGAGATGATTGGATGGTTGGCATCTTCCAGCTAGATTCGAGATGAATCTCCTCAAGTAGGCTAACCTTCCCCGAAGGCTTTTTAACTCATGAATGTTTTGAGGCTTGGGCATCTTCAAAATTGCATTAACTTTGGCTTGATCAATCTCAATTCCTTGATGTCTCACAATGATGCCAAGAAACTTTCCTGATGTAACCCCAAAGGCATATTTTAATGGATTCATCCTCGGTTGATTCCTTCGAAGCAATTCAAGCATCATTCTCAAGTCTTCCAAATGGTCGCTCCTCTTTTTCGATTTCACCACCACATCATCAACATAACACTTGACATTTTTGTGAAGTAAGTCGTTGAATATATTTTGCATAGCCCTTTGATATGTGGCACCAACATTCTTTAAACAAAAAGGCATTACCTTTTAGCAATAAATACCTTTAGGTGTGTGAAATGCTATGAGTTCTTCATCCTTTGGTGACATTCAGATTTGGTTATAGCCAAAAGACCCATCTATGAATGACATTGCCTCATATCCAGTCGTAGCATTAATCATTAGCTATGGAATATGCAGCGGGAACTCATCTTTAGGGCATGCATTATTGAGGTCTCTAAAGTCAACACAAACTCAAATTTGACCATTCTTCTGCCTCAGGGGAACAATACTTGAAATCCACGTAGGGTATTTAACTTCAGGAATGAAGCCTGCTCGATGAGTTTGTTAACTTCTTTCTGGATCAATGGAACCAAGTTTGTCCTGAAACATCTTTGAGCCTACTTGATGGGATGAGCATTGTGCTTGACTGCCAATTGGTGGACCACTATTTTAGGGTTTAAGCCAGACATTTATTTATATCTCTAAGCGAAGACATCCCTATATTCTTTGAGTATATTCATATAAGCCATTTCTTCATCAACTTCTGAAAAGAACTCAAGTAAGTTGGCCTTGGGTCTTCATCAATGCCAAGGTTTACTTCCTTTAAGGGATCTATGATTGTCTTCACTTCTTCTTCAAATTCTAGTGGGGCCTCTCCAGCCTCCTCCTCTTCCTGTGGATCATTGTCATTGATAGATATATGATAGCACCAAATAATACCTCCCAATTCATAAATTTTCAGTTGATATGAGACATCATTATCAATCTGAGTTATAAAATAACATGAGGAGCCTACACTTTCTTTATCTTCCTCATGCTCTTTAGTGTAAACCACAATGTGAGCCTTTGCCATTAGCACCTCTTTACACAAAACTATAAGTTCCACTCTTCGCTTCATCCTAGAAAGAGTTACACTTTTGAAATCTTTTTGGATCATAGGTGAAGTAAGTGTCATTACTCTTAGGTAACTTCTCTAATGCTTGTTATTCTTCTTCTTCAATGGACCCAACCTCTCGAACACAGAAGTTCTTCCAGCAAGCTTTCCAAGTCGATCAAAGATAGAAGGCCTTTTATTAGAAGACACACACTCATCTTCTATAGTGATGTAGTTATTATTTGCCCTTCTTATAGAGATACGAACCAATGGTGGTTGGCTATAGCCTAAGCCTTCTCATGCTTGCCTTTTTGTGCCTTCTGATGGGAGCTTCCCTAGCCCAGATGGCTCATTAGGGTTGTACCCAACCTTTGCAAATCACTTGTAAGCATTTGGATCAAATCTTTCCATACGTTTTATAGGGAGCGATATACCGTGTGGCAGATCTTGAGCCACAAAACTTCCCAACAACTTTGAAAACAAGTTTATTGCATCAATTCATTTGCTGGAAAGAGCCAACCCTCCAAGTATATTCCCTTGTGTACGGGATGATTGGACCTTCTATTTCTTAGCCTTCGTGACATAATGGAGTATAGAGGCTAACTTTCTTTTTGAGGGCATGGTCTTCCCTTTATTTGGACAAGAATTAGGCTCCCTGATATCGACTTTGGCCCTTTCAGCAGCTACATCAGTTGTCTCGCCTTTAAGCTTTTCATGTTTGGTTGGTTTGACTCCCTCAAGATTTTCCTCTTATATAATATAACTCTTCAAATAGAACTTTTCATCAACAAAATATGACTCAACTTCAGTGAAAGGGTTATTATCAACAACTATTTTCTTTTCAATTCCATCTTTGAGGTATTTCAAACATTGATAGTAAGAAGATAAGATAATTTTATTTTCGTGCACCCAAGGCCTTCCAAGTAATATATTATATGAAGTCTTTGCATCAATCACATGCATCCATGCACTTGATCGTAAATCTTCCATATGAATTTCTAGCTTAATAGAGCCTATAAACCTCTACCCCCTTTATTGAACCCTTGTATCAATAAACGACTTTTGCTAAGTTCTTCAGTTGTGATGCCAAACTCTTTCAACGTGTGGATGGGCAGAATATTGACCCCAGACCATTCATCTATCAAGATTCTATTTATCTTCTTCTCTAGCACACGACCCACCATATACAAAGGGCGATTGTGTAGAGTTTTACCAAATAAAAGATCATCGTGTGTAAATACGATCTTTGTATCACATGCATGTACTTCTTGAAGAAGGGGTTCCATAGACTTTTCAGAAGATGAGGAGGATGCTTTCGATGGGATTTCACCCATTGATCCTTCCTTGTCAACAGGAGACATCTTTGGTGAGATTACACTTGTTGTTTTTTCTTTGTTAGCAAGAGACACCTTTGATGAAGTCTCATTCATTGCTTCTCTCTTTCCAGCACTGAAACATGATGCCTCAACATTGTCTTGAGTATCCTCCATACAGAACCAACTTTCGTAGTAAACTTCACAGATGCCACATTGACATTCATGGATTCTTTGTTGTCATTGTTGGGCATAAAGTTTCTCCATTTCTTAGGTTCTTGTTTGTCCTTCCCTTTGCGAGGGTCATGAACATGAATCCCATCCTTTCCGACAGAATACATACTTAACTCCATATCTTGGGCACGAATAGCTAGATCTTCAAAATACTTAGGCTTAATTCCTTATAAAATGTATAGAAGCCTAGTACATCCCTTAGAAACATATTTGTATAGCAGAAGCTTCACTAAGCCTATCGTTGCAATTTAAACTCGTGTTTCTCCATTAATTTATGAAATCAATGACTGGTTCATCTTTTCTTTGGTGAATATTCGTGAGCTCTATCATGCTCGTAGTGTGTCTTGTGTTGTAGAAGCGATTAAGAAACTCATGTTCTAGTTGTTCCCAACTATCAATATAATTAGGCTCAAGATTAATGTACCAGTCAAATGTGTTTCCCTTTAAGGATCAGACGAACCGCTTGACAAGATAGTCTCCATGGTTCCATCATTGTTACATGTCTCTACAAAGTGCGCAACATATTTCTTTGGATTTCCTTTTCCCTTGAACTGTTGGAACTTAGGAGTTGATAATTGGCAGACATTTTGAGGTTATCAATTCTTGCAGTGTAAGGCTTGGCATACATGTGTGAAAACTTAGTGAAGACCTCATACTTATCCTTAATAGTCCCTTCAATGAACTCCTTCAATTGATTAAATGGGATCATCCCCTCAGAAGAGACTGGCATCTCCTTGATAGGTGATGCTTGCTTCGCAGGATTTTAGGTTCTTGAACTTCAATGCCCTTTCTAGGCACATGGATAGATTCTCCATCTAGTAAACCATCCATCCTATCTATAAACTCTTCGATGCGAGATTCTTGACTTTCCACATGCTTGGTCAATCTTTCAATCATCTTTGCCAAATTCGTAAGTTGCTCCTCCATGGATGAAGCATCAATTACCATTGCTTCCATGACCATTGGTGATGTTGGGGAGTAACATGAACGTTTGTACAAGTCAATGTTCTAAGGGCGCACATCATATGAGCCTTTCTTAGTGATGGAGTTCCTAGATCCAGGAAGCTCAAGTAAAGCTAAAGTCCTTTCAATCTTTTCAGCAATAATGTTTCCTTCATTCACAATATTTGTGGAGGACCTTACTTCTTTCAGAGTTAAAGACCCAAAAACAGGAATTGATGTGGATGACACATGAAGTGTTTGTTGCCCTAGCATGGTATTCTTGCTCCTCGTAACAACTCCAAAACTCCCAAAGGTAATACAAGAATTCCCTCCACTTCAGCAGAGAACTTGGAGTCAGCAGATGTAACGACCTGAAAATTTTCAACCTTCGCAATAGTTGGTCAAGGTTAGTGTTAAACTAGTCTTGGTTAAATTTTGATAGTCATGGATTGTATTTAAGTGTCCGAATTCAAAAAGGGATCGGTTGGTGAAGTTGTAAGGTCGGTTGGGAAGTGGACTTTGAAAAGTCATATCTTTTTGTATGGGATGAACTATGTGGGCTATTATATATCAAATATAATCTCTTTGAGTTATATTCATAACGCAACTGGTTTCACTCAATTCAGAGTTCGTATGTGAAAGTTATGGCCCTTGCAGGGAGACTGCATGTAATTAGAAGTATGCTGGAAAAGGGTTCTGAAATTGGACCTAAGGGTGGGACCATAGATTGTTTGGTGGTCCACGGTCTGTGGGGGTGCTCGTGGGTTGGTCCAGTGTGCTCCTAGGTGTTGGGGGCAGCCATGGACCAAGTGTGGTCCCACGGACCACCTCACGGTCCATGTGACTCTTCACGGCCCGTAAGGGGTCCTGTGAAGTGATCCAGAGAGTTGGCCAAGGTTCAAGGCTGGACTCCAGACCAAGTGATGCTCTACATACCAGTATACAGTCCGTGTGTAGCTACACGGTCCGTGGGTCCTCTCGTAAAGTGATCCAAAAAGTCCCCCGAGAGTTCAAGTCGAAGCGAGGCCAAGGGAAGTCTCACGGACAGGTTCAAGGACGGCCACCATAGGCCTTCCGTGAGACACTGTTTTTAGTGATCTAGTCCATTTCATTAATGGTTAATTCGTAATTTAATTAGATCCTATGCCCTTTTTAGGCTTTCTAAGGTCTCCTAACTCCCCTAAATCAAACCCTAATCCCTTACAATTCATTCTAACACTCTTCAAACCTCACCAAAATGCACTCAATCCTCTTGACCTCCATTGATGAAAGCTTGAAGAAATTTGGGAAAAATCATCTTTGTTACAAAATCATCCAATTCTCTTAGCTAATCTCAAGGTATGTGGGCTTGATTTATGGATTACCTTTCATCCATGAAGACCCAAGAACCCTCTCTAATTTATGAATTTAAGTTTTCTTTGATTATGGGTTCTCTAATTCTTAATGTATTTCATTGCATTGAGTTGTGGGCTGTAGAAATTAGGTGATTTAAATGATGATTTGAGTTTGAATTTTACGAAAGGCATGGAAATTCTTGAAGGATCAATCTGGATGCCCCTTTAATGGTTTAGTATGCAAGGATAAATTGCATTATATTTTGGATTGGGATTTTATCAAGAATTATGTTGAATTACCTACTGAATTATGGTTTAAGGTTTTGAATCCTCCATTACCCATGCACTTGCTTTCTCTTTCATGGCATATGCATTGAAGAATGGTTATGATGAAACTCTTGTTAAGAGTATGACCCTCTTGTTATGATATGATATGTTAAGGCTTGTGATTACAAAGTCTCTTTTTATGGCTCTTTAAGCATTATGGGTGCTTGCACCACTTTGTTATGTTATGAAGGCTTGATATGACAAGCTATGTAGATGAGCTACTCCTATTGTATTGATATGGAAATGATTATGGAAATTCTTGTTGGCTTCTAACCTAAGTATGGATATGGATTTGATAATGTTTTGGTTTGGCTAATGATGCATGGTTTTGAAAAGAATGTCAACTCTCCATTTTGAAAAGCTTTCATGGATATATATATATATGTTCTCGTGGGATGAGGCTTAGTACCGAGGGATTGGAGTAGTAAGTGGTTTATCCCCAAATGCCCCACTTCTTTCTGTCAAACCATGTGCCAACATGAGATTTCTCCCTAGATGGGATGACTTGTTTGTTTCCCCTTGTTGAAGGGTGATTAGGGACCTACCTGGCAAGTAGTTTGGATCCAAGTTGTAGCTCGCTCGAGTCTCTTCCGGTGTCGATTGAGGTCACGTCCCCGCTATGATATGATCCTAGGTTGCATTTCATACATCATGGCATGACATATTATTATAATATATTCTTCTTGGCTATGTGCATTCCTTTCGTATCACTAGTCCCGTTGTCATCTCGCTTGGTCATACTATATTATCATGTGCATTGTATGCCCGCATACTTAGTACATATTTTGTGCTAACCCACGCTTTCATCTACATGTTCTAACCATGTAGGGACCGGTGACGACTTCTATTTTTCAGCAGATGACGAGTGACATCCTTGGAGTTATGAGCTTGTGGTAAGCCATTTTGTTCAAGAGCAATAGCTACCTTCTATCTTCCTTGTATTTATTTACTTTCTTGTTCCATGTATTGAGGGTGAGCCCCAAACTATGTCGACGCCCCGCTCTTCCTTATGTAGAGGCTATGTTGGACACACTAAGCTCTTGCACATTGTATTATGCTTTATTGAGATATTATGACTATTGGGATTTGTTATGGAAATGATGTATCGTTTATGCTTATGATTATGATTATGGGTTTGTGAATGTTGGGAATGTGCTTATGTGAAAATTCCCCTAACCCGAAATATCCCCATAGCTTGAGTCCTACTTATTCGCACCTTAGAAATACTCGTTATGGGTTATGTGATTCATGCTCATCCCATTCCCGACAACATACATATAGCTTGAGTCCAAAGTCCCATTTCCCCTAGAATAATGTGTTATGTGTTTACTTTTCCGCGCTTCTGAACTGATAATGTGAGTAATGATGCTATGATGGCTTGATCGAGGACTTTCGAGTTCTCCAGCTTTGCCATGTCACATCTAGGCCCCACTTCTGGGTCGTGACAAAGATGGTATCAGAGCACTAGGTTTGTAAATGATCCTCGGAGTCCAACATGTCGCGTGGATTAGAGTCTTGTTCATGGGTGTGATGTATGCCATGCCTATGAACTGGAAGCTACGATGATATTTTAGGAATTAGTCTCATTTCATTATCTCCTTATGTCATGCCGTGAGTTGTTACGATAAATTTCCTAAACTCTTAGTATTCTTGTCGCTCTTTCAGAACATGCCTCCCAGAAAAGCTCCCTTTCCCCGTCAAGCTCTAGAATTTGAGGAACAAGCCCCTCGGGCAATGGTAGAGGAACAAGTGTCTTATGCAGAGTTCAGGAATATGGTGTCGATGTTGGCCCAAACGGTGGCTAACCAAGCCCAGCTAGTAAATCTTGTGAATGTTGGAACTCCGACTTTTAGGGTGAGGGACTTCACCCGGATGAACCCTTCGGAGTTCTTTGGCTCGAAAGTAGACGAGGATGCTCAAGAGTTCATTGATGAACTCACCAAGAAGTTGACCATAATGGGGGTGAGTTCGAAAGAGAAAGCCGAATTGGCCGCATATCAATTGAAGGATGTGGCCCAAGTGTGGTATAACCAATGGCTAGTTGAGACGATGGTTGATGTCAAGGTTGGGTGGGAAGAGTTCAAAATGGCCTTCCTTGACCGGTTTTTTCCTCTTGAGCTTAGAGAGGCTAAAATAACCGAGTTCATCAATCTTCGACAAGGTGGTATGACTGTGAGGGATTATGCTCTCAAATTTACTAAGCTTTCCAAATATGCTCCTATGATTGTATCCGACCCTCGTGCAAGAATGCACAAGTTCATCTCTGGCATCTCTGATTTGGTTGTGAAAGAGTGTCGTACGACTATGCTTATTCGAGATATTGACATATCAAGGCTCATGACTTATTTCGAACAAATCGAGGGGGAAAAGCTTAAGGAAAGAAGGGTGAGTGAAGCTAAGAGGGCCCGACTTAATGGTGGGTTCTCCAACTCCAAGAGTGGTAGTGGGTTTGGCCGATTTCAACAAGGCCAAGGTTCAAATATGAGAGTTACTAATCCAAGGGTGCCTCCTACTAAGGCACAAGTTAGGGGTCGTCCTCGGATTCCTCGTTGTGGCCATTGTGGTGGTAATCACATGGGTGAATGTAGGAGAGTTATGGGTGCTTGCTATGGGTGTGGTAGTTTGGATCACAAGATCTCCAATTGCCCAAAGAATATGAAGAAGGATCAAGCGGCTCCAGGTGATCAAGGGCAGCCGAAGGCTCCGGTTGGTGGTGCACCTAGAAATAACTGGTTCTATGCTCTTCATGCCCATCAAGAGGTAGAGAAAGCTCTGAACGTCGTAATTGGTATGTTAAAAATCTTTGGTTTTGATGCTTATACTTTACTTGATCCTGGTGCAAATTTATCTTTTGTGACTCCTTTGTTGGTTGTTAAATTTGGTTTGAATCCCAAAACTCTTGGGGAACCTTATTCGGTGTATACTCTCATGGGTGAGTCTATTATTGCCCGGAAGGTGTATCAGGGTGGTACTGTCTCCGTGTTGCATAAAGTATTCCCCAGTGATCTTGTAGAACTTGAGATGTATGACTTTGATGTTATTCTTGGGATGGATTGGTTGTATGCCTCGTATGCGTTGGTTGATTGTAGAATTAGGCAAGTTAAGTTCCAAGTTCCTAATAAACCCGCGTTAGAGTGGAAGGGTAGTAATTTCGTGGTTAAGGGTTGGTTTATTTCCTACCTCAAAGCCTAAAAGATGATTTGTAAGGGGTGCATTTATCATATTGTGCGAGTTAGAGATGTGGAGGGTGAGTCACCTAAGCTTGAATCGGTTCCGGTGGTTAATGAGTTTCCCAATGTATTTTCTGAAGACTTGCTCGGTATTCCTCTCGATTGAGAGATAGATTTTGGCATAGATCTCCTCCCTGATACTCAACCTATTTTTATTCCTTCTTATCATGTGACCCCGACGAAATTGAAAGAGTTGAAAGATCAATTGAAAGACTTGCTAGAAAAGGGTTATATTAGGCCGAGTATCTCACCTTGGAGTGCTCCCATGTTATTTGTGAAGAAAAAGGATGGTTCGCTTTGAATGTGTTGATTATCGATAATTGAACAAGGTGACCGTTAAGAATAGGTACCCGTTGCCTAGAGTTGATGATTTGTTCGACCAACTTCAAGGGGCTACTCACTTCTCCAAAATAGATCTACGTTCGGGTTATCACCAATTGAAGGTGAGGGAGTGTTACATCTCCAAGACGGCCTTTTGGACTCGTTATGATCGCTTTGAGTTTGTGGTAAGTCATTTGGGTTGACTAATGCTCCGGCGATGTTTATGGACCTTATGAATCGGGTGTTTAAACTGTTTCTAGATAATTTTATGGTAGTTTTTATTGATGACATCTTGAGTTACTCCCGAAGTGAACAAGAGCATATGGATCACTTGAGAGTGGTGCTTCAAACATTGAGGGAAAAATAATTGTATGCCAACTTTAGCAAGTGTGAGTTTTGGTTGGGAGAAGTTGCTTTCCTTGGTCATGTGGTGTCCGGTGATAGCATTAAGTTTGATCCTAAGAAAACCGAAGTGGTGAAAGATTGACCTAGACCGTTGACTCCTTCGGATATTCGAAGCTTCCTTGGTTTAGCTGGTTATTATAGAAGGTTTGTTGAAGGGTTTTCCTCTATAGCGTCTCCGTTGACTAAGTTGACTCAAAAGAAGGCCAAGTTTGTGTGGTCAAATGAATGTGAAAAGAGTTTTCAAACTTCGAAGGACCGACTTATATCGGCTCCGATTTTGAATTTGCCAAATGGGTTAGATGGATTTATGGTATATTGTGATGCGTCGCATATTGGTTTGGGTTTTGTGCTTATGCAACATAGTAAGGTGATAGCTTATGCGTCCTTACAATTGAAGGTTCATGAACAAAATTATCCAACCCATGATCTTGAGTTGGCGGCGGTGGTGTTTGCCTTGAAAATTTGGCATCATTATTTATATGGGGTTCATGTGGATGTCTTCACCGATCATAAGAGTTTGCAATATGTGTTCACCCAAAGAGACCTAAATTTGAGGTAAAGGAGATGGTTGGAACTCCTCAAAGACTATGATATGAGTGTCCTTTATCACCCCGACAAAGCTAATGTGGTGGCGGATGCCTTTAGTAGGCTCTCTATGGGAAGTGTGACTCATGTGGAAAAGGGGAAGAAGGAGATAGTGAAAGATGTGCACCATTTGGATAGGTTGGGTGTAAGGTTGGCCGAATCCGACAATGGTGGAATCCTTGTTCAAGGTGGATCCGAGTCTTCCTTAGTGGTTGATGTTAAGAAGAAACAAGACTTAGATCCTTCCTTGGTGGAGTTGAAGAAGTTGGTTGCCAATGGAAAGATTGAGGTTTTCTCCCAAGGGGGAGATGGTGTGCTACGGTACCAAGACCGTTTGTGTGTTCTGGATGTTGATGCCTTAAGGGAGATTATCATGAAAGAGGCTTATAATTCTTAATATTCTATTCATCCGGGATCTACTAAAATGCACTGAGATTTGAGAGAGTTGTATTTGTGGCATGGTATGAAGACGGACATAGCCAAGTTTGTGTCGGAATTTCCTAATTGCCAATAAGTAGAAGTAGAACATCAAAGGCCCGGTGGTTTGACACAAGATATTGAAATTTCTACTTGGAAGTGGGAGGATGTGAACATGGACTTTGTGGTTGGATTACCTCGCACTCGGAGATAATTCGATTCTATATGGGTTGTGGTTGATAGAATGACTAAGTCGGCTCACTTCTTACCTGTTAAGACTACCTATAGTACCGAGGGATTGGAGTAGTAAGTGGGCTATACCCAAGGGCCCCACTCCTTTCCGTCAAACCATGTGCCAACATGGGATTTCTCCCTAGATGGGATGACTTTTTTGTTTTCCCTTGTTGAAGGGTGATTAGGGACCTACCTGGCAAGTAGTCCGGATCTAAGTTGTAGTTCACTCGGGTCTCCTCCGGTGTCGTTTGAGGTCACATCCCCGCTATGATATGATCCTAGGTTATATTTCATGCATCATGGCATGGCATATTGTTATAATATATTCTTCTTGGCTATGTGCATTCCTTTCGTATCACTTGTCCCCTCGTCATCTCATTTGGTCATACTATATTATCATGTACATTGCATGCCCGCATACTTAGTACATATTTTGTGCTAACCCATACTTTCGTCTACATGTTCTAACCATGTAGGGACCAGTGATGACTTCTATCTTCCGGCGGACGACGAGTGACATCCTTGGAGTTATTAGCTTGTGGTGAGCCTTTTTGTTCAAGGGAAATAGTTACCTTCTATCTTCCTTGTATTTATTTACTTTCTTGTTTCATATATTGAGGGTGATTCCCAAACTATGTCGACGCCCCGCTCTTCCTTATGTAGAGGCTATGTTGGACACACTAAGCTCTTGCACGTTGTATTATGCTTTATTGGGATATTATGACTATTGGAATTTGTTATGGAAATGATGTTTTGTTTATGCTTATGATTATGATTATGGGTTTGTGAATATTGGGAATGTGCTTATGTGGAAAGTCCCCTAACTCGGAATGCCCCCATAACTTGAGTCCAACTTACCCGCCCCTTAGAAATACTTGTTATGTGCTATGTGATTCATGCTCATTCCATTCCCGGCAACATCCCCATAGCTTGAGTCCAAAGTCCCATGTTTCCTAGAATAATGTGTTATGTGTTTACTTTTTCGCGCTTCCGAACCGATGATGTGATTAATGATGCTATGATGGCTTGATCGAGGACTTTCGGGTTCTCCTTCGCCATTTCACATCTAGGCCCCATTTTCGGGTCGTGACAGCAGCCTTGGCAAAAGTCAATTCTAAGTTGATCTCCTTGGAAGCCATTTGAATATTTTTTTAAACTAGAAAAGTTGAGATGAGAGGTAGAGATTATCCCACTGGGCGTGCAAGTTTGTAGATGATAAAATTCGTGTCAAGAAAATAATAATCAAGAATGAAAATATCACAAACAATTTATAGTATTTGATTTCAGTATATGAGTGTTACAATCTCTATAAATCCTTTGATTCGCCTTTTCAAGTGTAAATTCAAGGGCTTCTGAGCTTGTTCTTGAATTTTGAATTTGTTCTTGAGTTTGATTTTGAGTTCAAGATCTTTTAAGTTTGTTCTTGAACTTGAAATCTTGAATGTTTGAATTTTTGAACTTGTAGAGAAATTTGTGACGTTTTATCCACGAGCTCTCTCTAGCTTCTTTGTTAGAATTCTTCCTTATTTTTGAATTATGAAAACCCCGATTTATAGTTGTAGAATAAAGGAATTATAATAGAAAATACTTCCCTTCAGCTAATCAGATTTAAGTGACATGACATATTGAGCTTTAATGAAATAGATTTGTCATTTTGACACATGACATGATCCTATTGACTTTTTTGTTTGACTTGGCGTGCCATGCCATTTGACACATGGTGCCAAGATGGGCCTCTAGGATGAAAAAATATTGGACTTATTTATTGTAGCCCAAATCTATTTACTTGGATTTTGATTAAATTCATATTTGTTGGATTTAAATAATTAATCCAATTATATTAATCCATAATATTTATTAGGACTAATATATTCATGATTTTAATATAATTCAAATTATTTTAAAATTTATATTTAATAAATTTTAAATGATTACACATGCACGCTCCAATTCACCTTGTCGGAGCCTTTCCCTTTCACTAAGAGATATGGCCATTTGAAGTTGACCCTTCTATGAACTCATACTGAAACTTAGCTGATGAAAAAATTTTGAACTTGACTTGACCTTCGGTGTCCCTTACGAACTCAAACCACATCCAACCCACTTCAAATACTTAGTAAAGGACCTTAACATACATTCACAACCTTGAGGTTATTGGATAACCCAATTGCATAGAATTTCATATCGAAACTCAATCGATAAGGGAGGTTTCATCTCAACTTTGTGTTAAAGATTTTTGTGACCTTAATTCATCTCAAATCTATCATCCTACTATATAATAGGCTTTAATAGGTATTGAAGGTTATAGTCACTCGATATGATCCCATACACATACAAGGAAAGTTTGAATCTTAGCTTAGAAATTTTCAAGGTATTACAAATCATCTCCACCAATCATTGGCAATTGTACTCCATAAGCTCTTGAATAGTGTTCCTTGATAGGACAAAAAATGACAATGCCTACTCACCCACTTAAAAATATACGGGATGAATAATTTATGGAATAAGAAACTCTATTTCTTAAAATGACTTAATGGATCATTACACTACGACTTGTAGAAAGAGCCTGTAGACCTAACCTTGCAATTTATAGTAAAGATAAATTTGAGCACCAGGTTCCACAAAGGGTGGTTTACAATTTGTAGAAAGTTCTATGGCCTATAGAACGATCGATAGATAGTCCCGAGATAGTTTTAGTAAAGGTTAAATTGGTTTTTTCTCTCTTTCTAGGTCTAAGCCTTGATGTATTGGGACTAAATTATGCCCCTTATCAGTTCTAAATGCCCCATTCCTTGTCATATTCATTCCAAGACTTATAGCAAGATTTCAAGAGGTGAAAAGCTAGGGTTTCAAGAGAATGCATCAAGTTTTTCAAATTTCTTCAAGCATCTAATTCTTTCAAGTATGTAAGGTTGCTCATATTGGATTGAGTTTGTTCACATGCCCAACAACTATATTACTTCTTCATTGAGTATAAGTTGAGTTTAGCCCTAATTGTTTTAAATTTTGAAATAAGTAACTTCTCATTCTTTAAGTTCTACTAATTATGCATTGAGATTATTATTGTTTCCATATTTTAATTATCGAGATGATCATTTATGGCTACATTCTCGTGAATTCTAGTTGAGTTGATGATGATGATTTTATTATGCATTATATTTTATTGAGATTTGATGATTTTCATGCATTGACCAAAATATAATTTTTAACTGATTTTGAAGCATATTTTATTGAGTCTAAAAGAACGTGAGTTATGAGCACAAATGACATTTCGAGAAAAGAGTTTGATGAGATGTGCATAAAAATTGAGCATGAATGATGTCTTGAGAAAAGAGTTTCGATGAAAGGTGAGTCTTTTTGAAAGTATAAATAAGTAAATCTACATATACACACACATATATATATGTTATGTTTTATGAAAGAGTATGATGATTTGAGATAAGATTGAGTTTTTGAGTTTGATGATAGTTTAATTAAACTAGATGAGATGATTTTTGAGTAATTTACTCACTTGATAGATATGATCATATTATATTTTGAGAGTAATATTGAGCATCAATGTATGTAAGAGTATAGGTAGCTCAAACCCCATAAACTATATAGCTAGCATAGGATAGAGGTCAAACCTCTCTTATCCCAAAAAAGATCTTTTATATTGGATCCAGTGTTGTTGATGTCCTTTACCCTGACAAGGTATTTGATGGATATAGCAATGACATTGCTTCATTATATCATAACTAGCTTATAGATGATGATTGTCGACTAGAGAAATTTTCTAAGAGAAAATATATTATTTTACTCAGTTTTATATTTATATATGATTATTAAGAGCATCATTTATTCTTAAAATTGGATATCATATTTAGTTGAGGTAAGTTTTATTTTTCTCATTGAGTATTCTTTGAGTTATTTCCTTTCAGTTATTTTATATATCGTGCATTTCATGCACTAACGTTATTTGATGCTGCATCATTTTATGATACAGATTCAAATACTCATAATTTCATATACATTAGTAAGCTTTCTATTCATCAGTAGTTGGTGAGATCCCATTGCATCTAGAGAAGCTCTTTTCTTTGAGATCTCTCTTTTAGTTGTTAGTAGTTATTTGAGGTAGACAGGAACTTGTCTTGTCGCCTTTTCACAAGTTAGATAGAGGCTTCATAAACATAGTAAAGTTGAGTATGAGAATTTTTGCAAACTCTATTTTTAAACTATAATTTTTTTATTAAGTTTATGACGTGAGTTGCATTATACTCAGAGTATTTTAATCTATTTTTTACTTATTGATGATGATGTTTTTGAACTCCCACTTGAGTTAACTTTCTCTTGAGTCAAGTCTTTTGCTGAAAAAGTTAGCGAGGCCAAGGGTTCGCTTGAGACAATCAATGATTTTTGAGTGTCGGTCATGCCAATGGTATACTCTTGGGACATGACAGAACTTTTGTATCAAGCTACCACATTTATATGTCACGGCTCAAACATGGTTGTAATGGGTACTTGCCTTATCCTGATAACATGCAAAGCATAGATGACACCAACATGAGTGGTATGTACCCCTCAAGACCATTCACAAGGAGTCAAACAAAAGATCTCCAAGACCTACAAGCAATGTTCATGAAAAATAAAGCATTAGAGGAGCTTGAAGATCACCAAAGTAAGGCTTACAATGTGTGAAAAGTCTATCAAAGTAAGGAAAAGGAAAAAAAGAGGTCATGTGTGCAAATGACTATTACTTGAATTCAAGGATTTGGAAAGAAGGCAACCAAACAAGACCCTTACTCATTAAGGGTAAAATTGTACAGAGAATGTCTTATTTTATTTACTTGGTATAAATAGTCATATTTTATCATTTGGAGGACATAGATTACGTTGAACATTGAATCCTCAAATTGTAGTATCTTCTTAGTGAGTAATTAGGGTGAACTCTTGAAATTGTTAGTTGACATTTTTGCTTGATTAATTAAAGTGTTACCCATTTGTGGTTCTTGGTTTCCCTTTAATTTTTCTTTCTAGGGTTTTATTTGAGTTGTTGAAGTCAATTAGGAGGTGAGGGTTTTAGTCCCTTGTTGCCCATAATTTCAATAACTTGAATTTAATTTATATATCCTTTTATTTGTTCCCTTTTATTTTTCTTTCTTGTCTGACCCTTATCATTTGGTATCAAAGATTAGGTTTAGGTTTATTTTCACAAATCTAGGTATTAGAATTTGGATCCACTCAAAAATTTAAAAAACCAAAATTATTTTTATTTGATTTGTTATTTTTGACACTAGATTCTTGTTCATTAGTGTTTTTAGATCCTAAACCTCAAATTTCATTCAATTTGGAGTTGTAGAAGTGAAGTTACCATTGAAGGATTTTGAGCATTCAAACTTTTTAAATCTTGAAAGTGGATCTTTTGATTGAGAAGAAATTGAAGGTTAATGATTATTGAGGTTTATTCTCCATGTCAAGGGGAAGCTAATCCTAAATTTTGAGCCAATTTCAAGTTGATTTGAAGGTGTTGGAATTTAGTGTGTGCTCTTGGTGTTTTAGGTGTTCTTGAAGAAGAAGATCAAAAGGTATATTTGATCTACTTTTCTCAAGTCAAAGTTGGTCAAAGGTGTTTGTTGGCCCTTAGTGGAAATTTGAAAAAAAAATTAAAAATTAAAAAATATATAATTTCCACATCAGTGCCAATTCAGCGCAACATCAACGTCAATCAGCGCTCAACAGTGAGTCAACACCCAGTCACTTCTATACGCTCCACATGGTGCATGTAGCTCAGTTTCAGAGACTTGAAAGTTGCAGATTTGTTTTAACACCCCAAAATTTTTCCAAGTATGGGAGGTTTTTTTGGCATAAAAGATTTTTAAGTGTCCAAACGACGTGATTCTTTTTTTAAATTTTTTGTGCTTCAATTTTTCAACTATTTAGCAAGTAATTAACATATTTAACTGTGTTAACTTATTTTAATCATCAAATCAAACCCCTTTCAAGTCATGAACATCTTAAGGCTTCAAAATATTTTGAAGTATCCGAACTCAATTCTTCTTCTTTGTCACTTATTTTTTGCCATTCCTCAACTATTTAACAACTAATAAGCATCTTTAATTACTTATTAACTAGTTTCTAAATATTATATCATCTCTTTGATTCTTCAAATTAGGTAATAACAAGTAATTTCTTCTACTTTTGTTAATTAGTTTTTTTGAGTCCATTTTTTCATGTTCCTAAGCTTTGTTTGAGTCATCCTTCTTTCAAGAGTCATAAGAATTCACTCCACACAAAGTATAGGTGACCTTGAATTGATTGAGCGGAGCTAATTCACTATCAATTTTGAGATGACATCATAGAAGGTTCGTTGAGAGTTATATATGAGTGACGTGAGACTTTTTCTACCAATCTACTTTGTTGAGTATTGTAGGTATCATGTCTAATACAAGTCCAATTGAAGAAGGTTCAAAGAACATCATGGAAATCCTTGCCTACATATCCAAACAAATAGCGAAAATGAATGGAAGGATGGGAAGTATAGAGTAAAGGTTGGTACAGGTGGAGAATGAGAATCGAGGGATCGATGCATTCGACCACCATTACTCCGGGACAAGCCCATAATATATGTCTTCCTCCACAAGGCCAAACCTGAAGCTACCAATACCCCACTTTCTAAATGAACAACAATCCAAACCATCCAAGACAAGCTACATCACACCCAAACCCACAACCCTATCACCCTCCACAAGAGAATCTTCCTTTTGTGGAGAACCAAGTCCATTACCAAACTCCATTCCAAAATGCATTAAATGCATCTTCTTATGAATTTCACCCATCACCTCCACTAAATGCACCACAAATTCTCCACCAAGACTACCAATACCAAAATCCTCTCTATGATGAAATGCATGGAGATCTCAACAATGATGAGTTTTGGGAAAATGAGGGTACAAATATCTATGGAGTACAAGGGAAAGGAGTTCAACCTTGAGACTTGGGGCAGAATCATGGCATGGGAGGCCGAGATTATGGGTATAGAGAAGATAGAGCGAGGAATAGAGGATATAGGATGGGATATAGAGGAAATAGGATGGAAAATAGGTTTGAGAACAAGAATGATCAAGATAGGGTCTTAAACGCTATCAAGGTCACACTTCTAAGGTTCAAAGAAAGTAGTGACCTCGATGAGTTCTTGGAGTTGAAAATTCAATGTGACTAGATCTTTCTCACAAATAATATCTCGGAAACTTTAAAGGCAAAGTATGCTCTCACACAATTTGAAGGGTATGTATCCACTTGGTGGGAGCCCAAGAGGAGGGAAAGGGAGAGTCATCACATCTATGAGTTACCTACTTGAAAAAAGTTGAATGCACTTATGGAGTTGAGATACTTGACTCCAAACTATTACCAAGAGGTACTCAAGAAGGTTTTTATGTTGAGGCAAGGTACCAAAAGTGTTTAAGAGTATTATGATGAGTTTGAGAACTTGCGGATGAAATCTAAAATTGAAGAGAACATGCAATGTACGGTGATCTGATTTGTGGCCAACTTGAGGTATGATATCTTGAAGTCATTGAAGCTTAAGCATTATGAAACTCTTGAAGCAGCTTTCCATGATACCTTAAAGGTAGAAGCGGATTTGAAAGAAGAAAAGTCATACAAGGTCAAAGGTTCTTCAACTTCAACATGGGACAAAGGTCGAGATAATTGGAAGATTCTAGGGAGTAACCTAAGGGTGGTGGTCAAGCTACTCAAGTCAAGCTTGATTACAAATCCAAGGCAAGTGAGAAACTACAAGTAGGTAACTATGCTAAACCTAACTTTTCTCGTCCCTCTACAATTCAATGCTTTAGATGTCAAAGGAGGGGACATTTTGCTAGTGAGTGCCCTAATAGGAGGACGATTATTGCTCTTCGGGATGGGTATAAGGCTGAAGATGAGGAAGAAGGTGATGAAATAAATGAGGGTGAGGAAGATAGAGATGAGGGATATGCTTCGGGAAATAAAGAAGAAAGGTTGGATGAGAGGGTTAATTTTGCTTGCTTTATGGAGAAAGGAAAATATTTGCTTGGTAATAATGAAGACTTGAAGGTGAATTCCAAACTTTCATGTGTTGTGAGGAGAATTATGAGTGTCCTTGCTAAAGAAGAACTTGATCAAAGGGAGAATCTATTTCATGCTAGGTGTAAAATTCAAGATAAAGTATGTTCTTTAATTATTGATAGTGGAAATTGCACTAATGTGGTGAGTATTTCTTTGGTGGAACGTATGCGAATTCCAAAAACAAAGCATCCCAACCCTTACAAGCTACAATGACTCAATAAGAGTAGAGAAATGAAGGTCCTCAAGCAAGCAAGTATTCAGTTTAGTGTGGGTAAGTACAATGATGAATTGGCTTGTGATGTTGTACCCATGTTGGCATGTCATATTTTATTGGGAAGACCATGGAAATTTTATAGGGATGTTGTGCACCAAGGAAGATCCAACAAATACACTTTTGCGATTGAAGGTAGAAAGTATGTTCTTGCACCTCACACTCCATACCAAGTGAGTAAGGATTATCGGGCTACGAAGGAGCTTCGGGAGAAAATAAAGGTGGAGGAGGCAAAGGGGTATGGTGGAAGTTCCATTATTATTCCAATGGCAGGAGGATCCTTGGCTAAAAATAAGAAGAATATGTGCATGATAGCAAAGCCAAGAAAGTGTTTGAAGGGTGTGGATGAGGGAACTTTCTAGTATTCCTTGTCAACACCCATCTTCTATTTCATGCTAACCAAAATACTAGTATTTTTCCTAGTATTGTTTCTTTTTTTTTGCAAGACTATGATGAGCTATTTCCGAAGGAGATGTATGGGAGACTTCCTTCTTTGAGGGGAATTGAACACCAAATAGAGTTTTTACCGAATTCACAAATTCCTAACCATCTAGCCTATAGGATTAATTCGGATGAAACCAAGGAGCTACAAAGGCAAGTGGAAGAGCTTCTTAAAATGGGGTTGATCAAAGAAAGCTTAAGTCCTTGTGCCATACTGATGATTCTTATTCCCAAGAAAGATGGCACTTGGAGAATGTGTATTGATTATAGAGTCATAAATAAGATCACAGTGAAGTATCGACATCCAATTTCTAGGATTGATGATATGCTTGATGAGCTATGTGAATCTAGTATATTCTCTAAGATTGACCTTCGAAGTGGGAATCATCAAATTTATATGAAACTAGGTGATGAGTGGAAAATGACTTTCAAGACAAAGTTTGGGTTGTATGAATGGCTTGTGATGTCATTTGGATTGACAAATGCCCCAAACACTTTCATGGGGTTGATGAATCATGTTCTCAAAACTTTCATCACCAAATTTGTGGTGTATTTTGATGACATCCTTGTGTATAGAAAAATAATTGAGGAACATGTGTCCCATTTGAAGCAAGTGTTTGATGTCTTACTAAAAGAGCGTCTCTTTGCTAATCTCAAAAAGTGCTCATTTTGTGTTGAAAAGGTTGTACTTTGGGTTTTGTGGTTAGTGAAAATGGGATAGAGGTTGATGAAGCAAAGGTAGAGTCTATCAAGTCTTGGCCAACTCCAGCCAATGTAACCAAGGTAATAAGTTTTTACCAATGATTTGTAAAAGGGTTTAGTTCAATTGTTTCTCTTTTGACTGAGTTAACCAAGAAAGATGTACCTTTTGTATGGAGGGAAGAACAAGAGAAGTCCTTTCAAGCCTTGAAATCAATTTTGAGTTATTCACCATTGCTTCAACTACCCAACTTTGATAACATCTTTGAAATTGAATGTGATGCTTCAGGTGTTGAAATAGATGGCGTATTGATGTAAGAAGGAAAACCATTGAATTACTTTAGCAAAACGCTAAAGGGGGCTACTCTCAAGTACTCAACTTATGACAAGGAATTGTATGCACTTGTACGGGTGTTGGCTCATTGGCAACACTACTTGTGGCACAAAGAGTTTGTGATAAGGACTGATCATGAGTCCTTGAAATATCTTAAGGGGCAATCCAAGTTGAATAAGCAATATGCAATGTGGGTTGAATTCATTGAAACCTTTCTCTATGTGATCAACTGCAAGCGAGGCAAGAAAAATGTAGTAGTGAATGCTCTATCAAGAAGGTTTATGTTGGTAACTAACTTGGCTTCTAGAATGATGGAATTTGAAAGCTTAAAGGAATTCTGCTCTAGAGATCCCGACTTCAAAGATATTTTTGATAATCTTACCCACGGGAAGTGGGTTGATTGGTTTCAATTGGTTGATAACTTTTTGTTCAAGGATGGATGAGCTTGTGTTCCTATGAGCTCATGGAGAGAGCTACTTGTCAAGAAGGCTCATAGTGGTGGTTTGATGGGACACTTTGGGGTACCTAAAACACTTGACATTCTAAAGGAGCAATTCTTTTGGCCCAAGATGAAGCATGATGTGGAGCGAATTTGTGGACAATGTATCAATTGTAAGCATGCCAAATCCACGACTCGGCCCCAAGGTAAGTATACCCCTGTCCCTACACCTAGTGGCCCATGGATGGATATCTTTATGTATTTTGTGTTGGGTATTCCTAGGACTAAAAGAGGATATGATAGCATATTTTTTGTAGTGGATAGATTTTCTAAATGATTCATTTCATTCCATGCCATAAATGTGATGATGCATCCCATGTAGCATCTTTATTTGTCATCAATGTTCTTAAATTGAATGGAATCCCTCAAACCATTGTTAGTGATAGGGATTCCAAATTTCTTAGTCACTTTTGGAAGAGTCTGTAGGGTACACTTGGTACCAAACTTATGTTCTCTAATTCTTGGCACCCTCAAATGGATGGACAGACTGAAGTAGTCAATAGGACTCTTGGAAGCATACTTCGGTGCATGATTAGAGGGACCCCAACTACTTGGGAAGACCGTTTACCCTTGATTGAATTTGTATATAATCGGTCTTTCCACTCCTTTATTGGGATGTCACCATTTGAGGCATGTTATGGCTTTAAACCTTTGTTCCCACTAACCATGACTCTGTTATCTAGTAATGTTGTTTTGATCCTAGATGCCAAGCAAAGGTCAAAAGAGATGATGAGTATTCATGCAAAGGTTAAGGAGTCTATTGAAAAGAACAATTCAAAGGTGGCTATTCGAAAGAATTGTGGGAGAAAGGAAGTGATCTTCAGCCCAAATGATTGGGTGTGGATACATTTTTGAAAATAGAGGTTTCCATATGTTCAAAAAGGAAAGATAAGTCCAAGAGAAAATGGACCTTTCAAAGTACTCAAGAGAATCAATGACAATGCCTACATGATTGACTTTCCAAGTGAGTATAATGTTCATAATATTTTCAATGTTAGTGATTTATCTCCTTGTGTTGTAGGTGAATCTTTGGATTCGAGGACGAATCCTTTTCAAGAAGGAGAGGATGATAACATGCAAAGCATAGAGGACACCAACATGAGTGGTATGTACCCCTCAAGACCATTCACAAGGAGTCAAGTATAAGATCTTCAAAATCTACAAGCGATGTTCATTAAAAAGGAAGCATTAGAGGAGCTTGAGGGTCACCAAAGAAAGACTTATAATGTGTGAAAGGTCTATCAAAGTGAGGAAAAGGAATAAAAGAGGTCATGTGTGCAAATGGCTATTACTTGAATTCAAGGATTTAAAAAGAAGACAATAAAACAAGGTCCTTACTCATTACAGGTAAAATTATAAAGAGAATGTCTTCTTTTATTTACTTAGTATCAATAGTAATATTTTATCATTTGGAGGACTTAGATTATGTTGAATATTGAATCCTCAAATTGTAGTATCTTCTTAGTGAGTAATTAGTGAGTAATTAGAATGAACTCTTGAAAGTGTTAGTTGACTTATTTGCTTGATTAATTAAAGTGTTACCCATTGTGGTTCTTGGTTTCCCTTTAATTCTTTTTTGCTAGGATTTTATTTGGGTTGTTGAAGTCAATTGGGAGGTGAGAGTTTTAGTCCTTTGTTGCCCATAATTTCAATAACTTGAATTTAATCTACATATCCTTTTATTTGTTCCCTTTTGTTTTTCTTTCTTGTTTGACCCTTATCATATCCTCCCAAAGAAAGCTAGTGTAAGTCTTAATTACACAAGTAAAGTTGAAGTAACATGAAAACTCAAATTAAAAAAGTAGGACCCCCCCCCCCCCCGAAAGAAATCGAATTATAATATGTACAAGCCGCTAATGTATACAAGGAACTAAAAGAAATATAAGTTTGAATAATTTCATTTCTCAAATAGAATAAGAACATATATTTTTATTTCTCAGAACAAGAACATAGTAAGGAATATAAAGTACAGCTATGATGACAAGTAGTTATCTCTCACATCTTCACAAATAAGCTTGAAATTGAGCATGGGAGAAGACAATTAATAGGTTTCGAGCTTGCAACCTACACAAGTGTAGAAGCAAGAAGTGAGTATCTAACAAAATATGGAGTAAAGTGATTAAGAACACAAGTACCCCTTTCATACCAATTGAGTCCCTACAACTACAACCTGCAAGTAAATCAACCCAGTCTAATAGTTCATAAATTACTTAGCACGTAGTTCAATAGTAATCACCCACAAAAAGGATCATTAAACCAAGTTTATCAGTTAATAAAGTCACTAAAAGAATAAATACAATGTACAACAGATAGATGATGTATGAAATAATACAACGTAATGTGATACATGCCTATTATAATGATATCCACTATGACTCAGACCAGAATCCATGGGGACTCACATGGTCCATGTATCTACCGAAATCATTTTTCTTCGGCATAAATATAACTCACTGAGACCATTTTTCTTCGATATTAATATGAATTGGCGAAATCATTTTTCTTTGGCATAAACATATCTGTGAATCTCATCACAATATTCCAAAACCAACACAAATAGGCATGTTGACATAATTTAAGTAAATATGATGATGTCCATGATAATAAACAATTCATATCAAACAATCATTGCAATCTCTACTAATGAGTCAATATCATCAATCAGATCATCTACCACATAGTACACTTCAAATATATAATTCATCAAGTTACCTTTTTATTACTTTTTTTATTAATAAAGTCAAAAGTTTGGATAATTCACCTATATTCATTTCTCCATTACTCTCTAACGCACATAATAAGAAAGTACAAGGTTCTACTATTCTACATACTCAATTAAGATTTAAAAATTTACTTACTTCAATTTAATCAAATTACTACTCCGTAAAATTGAGCCTTTCTTTTTTGTCAAATCTCCAAATCAATATAATCTATTCAAATATGAAATCACAATAAGAATACAAGAAGAAGAACACCCAAAGCATTAATTTTGAAGATCGACTTCAAGATGATCCAAAAATTCATTTTTGAGAAAATAGGGGTAAATTTAGAAATTAATAAATAATTACATTATCCAAAGTATTTAAAAATCAACAACAAAAATTATTTAAAAAATAAAGTTGAAACTAGTTCATAATCATCAACTTATTAAAAAATTCTTATTCTTGAGAAAATTCATAAAATTTGAACTACAAAACCAAGAATTACATATTAAAAGCACTTATCCTATGAATTTATCTTAAATTACTACTTTAAAATCGTCACACAAAAGTTCCTAAAGTTCAAAACTAGTGAAAATGGAAGAATCCCAACTTTTTATAGAAAACAATATTCAAGTAAAAATTGTTCATCACGATCGTGACACTCAGCCACACAATCACGATGAGTTATTGAAGTCAACTCATTAAATTGACCTTGGCAATTGTGGTCAAGTACCACATGATTGTGACACCTAACCAAGTCACCCTATGCGATACTAGGAGAGAGTCTCACGATCGTGATGAGTAAGATACCATGCACCAGATATCAGGTAAACGCAACAACACTAAAAAACTCTGACTAAACCTATGTGATTCATTTGGAACTTTGAGTACACAAACCAAATATGCTACCTTACTAAATTTGATATTTTAAAATCAATGGAATATTAGAACACAAATTCGAGGTCTACTTGACCTGAAATTCGTTTACTCGCAACTAAATTAACTTAAGGCTCATAATGACTAAAATGCCCTCAAAACTTTCAAAAATTAATAGAAAATTATTCCTACGCCTAAAATCATCTTCTGAACTTCGAATATTTACCAAAGTCAACTCTTGATCTAAAATAACTTAAACTTCTAGCTTTAGACCTCAAATCCACACATCAATCTCAAATATGAAAATAATGATACTCCTAGATCAAATTTCACATTTTGAAGATAACAGAACTGATGAAATGTAACAACCTGTCTCTGTTATTATGGGTAGACCAATGAAAAAAGAATTTGAGATAGAAAACTTTTGAGTTGTAATTGAAATTTTTTAGTCTAGTTCAAACTTGGAAAAAATCTGAGTCGGGTGAGGTATGAGTTAATTCAATAATGAATTAGGGTATGAACTATGAGTTTGGCTATTGAAGTTAATATCCAACATAATAAGATTCTGTACGGCTCTATGGAATTAAGTTCGAGTGAGTAAAACTTTCAAAATTGATCTTGGTGTAAATAATTGATGTTAGATCATCAAGGTTTGAGGGTGTGTTGTGAAATGGGGGTCTGAGACACAAGTTTTGAGTTTTTTCTCTATAAAACCCGTGATGAAGAAATTATTCTTGCTATGGTGGGGCCACCATGGCGGGTTGAGTGTCACCCTGGCAGGACAGTCACAAATATATGTCAACAAAAATCTCAAAACCATTTTATTTTCTGCTATCTTGTTCTTGAACAATCAGAGACAGCCTAGGGCTTATTTTTTTAATTTTTCACCTATTCCTTTGTCAAAGATAAGCTAATTTTTTCCCTAACTTGTAATTTGATTCTTTTACCTTAGAATCTATGAGAATTCTCTTAGGTGGAGAAAAAACCTTAGATGGGTGAGATGATTATGAAAATGGTCAAGGATTACGATTTTGATATAATTCGAGCATTGTAGATCATTGTTTATTGATTTTTTGTATTTCTTATTTGTTTAGACCAAAAACAAGCGAAGATATTGAAAAAAAAATCATTTTCTTTAGAGTTTTCAAGGCTTGTTGCGAAGTAGATGATAGTTTATTTTTTTCATCTATATATGCTTGTTAATTGTAGTGTTAGTATTACTTGCATATACTTAAGAGGGAAAGGTAGAATAAACCTAGTGGAATGGTTATCTGTGCTCAAAATTGCTTACATGAACCCACAACTTGATTTGTAAGTGTGTGAACATATATTGTGATTGTGATAGTTGGATTGAGTACCGAGACGGTATATATTGGATTGGGTACTCTGGTACATATGGATCGAGGGTCATGCGATACTGACATATTAACTATTGAATTGGGTGTCACACCCACGCACTAACAATTTAAATGTGGATTCCACAAGAGGATCATCTTGACTATTGCATTAAGACTGATATGGTGAACTATATGGTGATCTTAATGTACTTTCGATATGTATGTGATTTACTAGATTATGGTTACTTTCATATATTGCATTTACTGGAATAGCTATATGATTAAGTCAGTGCACTGTTATTGCGTATACTGATACTGGTTATAAATAGAGGGGTTTTCTCTCATTTTGAGCATTGAATTTCTTCCTTCTTCTGCATACATCAGATTAGAGTTTTTATGATTTTATTGCTGCTTTTTGAGTTCGCTGAAGTTATTGAAGTTTGAGGTACCGTTACTTCTTTAACAAGTATATCCATTTTATCTTGGGAGGAAATAATCAACAACCTTTGGGTATAGTGAGGAGATTAAATTCCTTAAGGACACACAGTAAATTTTGTGGACTCAAATGTTTTCTTTCTCTTCAATATTGTTTCTGTCTTTCGTTACATATTCTATTTTCAATACTAATATAATTTTTTGATTTTGAAAACTTACTAAAAATATTTGTGCTTATTACTTCCACAAAGTGTTTTTATACAAAAAATTTATTTCACAAAAAGTTTTGTTTTGAAAAAGTTGTGTTCTACAAAATTTAATTCTAAATGGTTTTCTAATACAGATAACCAACATTATAAACAATATTCAAGTCAGATCATAAGTCATAATAACAATTTAAATTGTTCTTAGGAAGGAAGAAGATAAAAAGGTTGTTAAGGTAGGTAAACTAGGTTGACTCCAATATATGTTTGTGTCTGAAATTAGGTAAAATAACCAACAAATTATATATATTATGAAATGATGAATAATCAAATGACAGTGATAAGCATTAAGAAGCGTGTCATTCAAAGTTGTATATGAGAGTTACTTGGCATATATAGGCATGCATCTAAAATTGCTAAAATTCCTTGGCATATAAGCAATACATATATAGAAGATTGCACCCTAAAACATGGTACTATATACTTCGTTTACTTGCTACTTTGAATATTTGCCTTGCCTTAGAAAATAACAATTGATATAAATACTCTCTTATTATATAAGAGGGAGCTCGGGTGAAGCAGACACCTCTTCATTGATGTGCCTGCTTCATCTCAAACTCCATCTTATGAGTCCATCTTATGAGAATTTAAATAATTATTTTTTGTTCTATTTTAATGTTATTAATGTATAATTTTTTCGAAATTATGGAACCTTTTTAATTATAATCTTTAGTTTTAAATTCATATACTTTAACTATAGCTACGTTATTTTGAGTGTCAGTAATACTTGTGTATTTTTTGGTAAAAAATCAGCAATCAATGACCAAAAATATTTTAATTAAAGACATCTCAATGGACTTTTTAACATGAGATTTGCACGAAAAATGAGATGATTTTACTACAACACAAATATATATATATATATTATAATTTATTTTGGAGTAAAAATTTAAAATCATTTAATCATTAAACTTAAAATTAATCAATATTAATAATATTTATTGGATATTTATTTTACACTTAATAAGATGATTTAATAACGTTTAATTATATCATTAAAAATAAATTTATAAATAACTATTGGGTCCGTGCATTGCACGGGATCTTCTTAACTAGTTTTATCATAAAAGTCACACTAATTAATGTTATTGATCTTAGATTTAAAAAATAAAGAAATAAACAATTAATATTCAGAATAAAATATGTTAAAAATGATAACTAAAAATAAAAATAATTTTAATATAATAATTTTTTTTATTATAATTATTATATGTTTTTGGTTTATTTTTATAGTATTTATGATTTCTAAATGGTTTTTCTTCATATTCTTTATGGT
>JBCEWC010003182.1:9772-31256 GCA_038996855.1 Solanum aculeatissimum
CCTCCTCCCCCCCCTTGAGGGGGGGGTTGTTGTGGGTGGGGGGGAGGGGGGAGGAAGGGGTTTATAAATTGAATGGTTGATTTATGTTGACACAAAACCGACAATCTGTCATCATTAGATGATTTCACAAATGAACAACCAGCATATTCTTGTCATTACCTTAATTATGCATTTTGCTGGACTTGTCGGTGTACTTGCAGAATCCAATCCTGATAACCAATAGAACCACCAACTGGGTCCTCGATTAGATTTGCAAGCAAGAAGAAGCCTTCTCTAGGCTGTTCACCTTGCCTCACAAGATGGCATAGTTGATAGTATGATCTGTCGCTCTCCCTTTGCTTTTTAAGCAAACCCATCAGTTCTCTCGACATCTCATTATCTAGCTCTTGAAGTGAAACCTGGTTCTCAATCAAAAAGAAAAAAACCACATAAGAGAATGCAACACGATCAGAAAATTTGCAAGAGCTGATTCAAAACATAAACACACTGAAGGCCATAGGGTTGAATCAGCGAAGAAACCGAGTCAAAACTTAGTTTCTCCATTCTAAATTAACTGCCATAAGTTGTGTCCCAACTCAGGTGTGTGTAAGTTGTCCTCTCTCCTAAAAGGCGCAGTCAGTTCCTGCACTCTCGAATACTTCTTTTTCCTTTTTTTTTTCCTGAGATGGGTGGAGTGGGGGATTGGGGGGCGGGAGATTAAGCAAGAAACATAGCCCTTTAATCAGAAGAGTATTGCTGCACCAAAGAACAAATCCTTTTTTTTTTTGGATAACCAAGAGATCCCGATGTTCAGAGGTTCACGGTTCAAAAAATACTTCAACTCATGACTTTCTACTTATGCGCAAAGAAGATAGGGAACCTAGATTCAGAAGAAGGGAGATACATACACCCTATTTTTAAAGATGGAGGTGTTTGGGCCAGCTTGCACACACCTCTATTAATTCCACCGGTTACCTTCCACTAGCGTAAGTTCCGGGTAACTCTTCCATCAAAGCTTGGTGAGATAGGACCATACACCCATGATTTAAGGTTTACATAAACAAAGAAAGGCCTTATAGGCAAACACACCATAAATTATCAGTGAACGTTATATGACATGTAAGCAAACTTATTCTAAAATGAAGAAATGGATTACCCAAACAAGGATTTAAGACCTATAGCCATCAAGGACCTCTTTCAACAAGAATCTTTACGATTCTTTTTTTCTTTTTCTTTTTTTATTTGCACCAGGTGTCCGAGTCTCTTAGAGCCCCCGACTAATCCCAGGGATGCACAAGCCCTCGGCAAGAAAAACTTTACGATTCAGAATAAGAAAACTGCTGCTTCACTCACTAAGCTCAAATTTGCAAGGCAACCAAAGAGGAGAAGTTATCTTCTTCAGAAATGCCAAAACCATTATTCGGGCCTAAATTGTCCATCTTCCAAGTACATCCTTAATATCTTGACATCTGACAACTTTTTAAGAGTAACATACTAAATTTCGGTCAGTGAAGTGTAGGTCATGAAGGTCTTATGACATCAAATATTGTGTGCACTTGCTATCTCTTTTACCATATATCTCCATTCCAACAATTTAAAGCTCATTACTTCAGGAAAGTGGCATATCTAAGCCCTTAAGACACTGAAGGAACATGCCCCTTCACCAGACAAGATGGATGTTATCAAAGCAGCTATTCTTTCATTGCAAACCTAGTTAGATACTAACTTGTACTGCTAACATACTGTCAGGTTATCAAAAGCGAAAAAGCAAAATGGCTCTAAGGTTCTTTGGGGCTTTAAGCACAAAGTGCAAATAACACATGAGTTTTAATGAGAAAAGGCACAAATGGAGAAAAACTACAAATATGAATGTGCAGTGTAAAATTAATAATCAGAAGCATGAATAATAAATATATGGACAAAGAAATTGCAAAAAAAATAAAAAACTATGACAAAGTGAAATATCAATTGTTTAGTGTCACATCTTCAGGATTGCATTCATTGGCAGGGAAAAGCATGCCTGTAGAGCCTTGATGATGGCACTGAAGCATCCATAAAGCGAGGCAAAGTGCTCAACATGCTTTGTGCCTCTCTTTAGGGCTGAAGTATGCCTTTGAAAACACAGTATACTGTATGCTCAGACAACCAAATATGCAGGAAATTTTGACACCTTCAGGGAAAAAAGTCATATGGGATGTTTTCAACCTTTGGCCTTCAGTATACACTTGCACAAAGGGAAAGAAATTCTGTTCTGAGGCTATCCACAAACCAGAACATGAAACCAATTGGACGTACTTCTGAAGTACAACTCATCCACATCTAGGAAAACAATAAAGAGGGAATCCCAAAAAATGTAAAAAGACAGGATCTTAAGCACGACCCTGTTAACCTGCTAAAGAAGGCACAAAAAATTAACCTCACATGTTTTGCAATCCCAAAGTTGCAAAGTCCCTCCATTACTCTGCTCCATTGGCCATCAAAGTGGAATAAAGTTAAGATGATTACATTTGAAGCTAAACAACCCCACAGAGAATTAAAGAGCTCTTCATCATCAGAGGAAAAGCAAAAATATAGATGCCTAAACCAGAAGCAACTGTGTTTTACTAGTTCTATATGCAGACTAGAACAAGGAGATAAGGAATTAGGGAAATGTTATAGATTCCACAGATTTAGATGATGCAGTAATAAGGAAAATGTCAATAAATCACTGTGAAACGAGAGGGGCAGAAGTAGAATGAAGAAAACAAAATTCAGAAGATGGCAACAGTAGAAACTATAGAAGACAAATGACAAAAAGTATAAAGAGAGATGGATTGGAGATACTTATCTATAACCTAGTGAGACCAATAAAGGACTGCGTCAATTTTCCACATAAGGAGGAGGCTCCTAGATGTAGCTTCCAGCACTTACCTAAAGGTCACTGTTGGCTCACCAAAAAAGAACTGACTAAAGGAACTAACCTAAATACAAATGCAGTGGGATGATGATGCTACCATAATTAGCTTGCTTAGAGTAAATAGAAGAATCTAAACAATAAAGAAACAGATAATGTATGGTCCTAGTAAAATTGAAAAAGAAGCTTGCCCAGAAAGAAAAGGATGGTATCATGGTATAGGTTAAGTTAAGTAGAAATTTAGATTCTTTTAATCAGCAACATCTATACATAGTGGACAATTTCCACATACGCTCCATGGAACCACTTGGGGAAAAAAAAAAAAAAGAACATTGTTTTTGGCTTCCTAAAAAAAAGAAGTCTAATCAGATTTTACCACTTAAACCAAACCAAAAGTAAGTATCTAAGTAGTTGGACCTAAAAGTGCACATTCAAATTTCATATGGCTAACTGTTTGGCCCATTCAGTACCAAATGGACCTGCCTCATATGGTGTGATGACGATACAATAATAAATCTTACCTTAGAGAAGTCAGCAGCAAAGTTTTCTCCAAGCAAATTCTGGATCATATTAGGAGAAAGCATTCTACCAAACCAGATGACAAACCGGAAACCATCATCATAAAGATAGAGACCCTGGGGATCTAAGCTCTCTGCTGTAAGTGGAACCCCTTTCAAGATGTCTTTAGACTCCTCAGGTGAAGATGGTTTCTAGAAATAGAGAAATAATAGGTTTTAGAACCTTATAAGAAAAAACAGCAACAATGTGGAAGGGCTGTCAGATGCATACTTTTAGAAGATATTCATCTATACGGATCAACTTAGGATATAGAAGCTTCAACAATCTTTTAACGGGCAAGGCCATCATGGTATATCCAGCAGCGCATCGTTCATCAAGCTGAGCATCAGCATATCCACCACGAAGGGCAGTTGATTTGCATAAAGCTAATCCATATAATGGCAAGCACTTTAAAGATTCTGGATATATCATCCTTCCAGCCACACGGTGCTGAACAGCATGGAGATTTCGATATTCTCTAAGAGCTTTCACAATCCTGAGTTGTATAGAATTTCGAGCCTCTTCTAATTTAGAGGTCAGAGTTTTCTCAATGGCTGAAAAACAAAACCCGTGCATGTAAGAAACTTAAAAGTACTAAAGGCAAAAATCTCAAAGTCAAAAGACCAAATACAAGAAAAGTATAGCTAAATTTACCAAGCCTGCTAAAAAGAGAAATGATGGCACTAGTATCAGCCAGGCGATACATTTCTCCTAAATCTGAAACAACAGGTGCTGCTGCTGTGTGTACCCTAATGCGCCTTTCTCCAGAAGATGATGTGTATCTTTTAATTGTTAAGAAAGTGTTCCAGGAAATCTTATTCCTCAATCTTCAGGGGAAAATTCATTCATTATCTAAAAGAACATAAAAAAGTAGGAAATTAATGTTTCTATGAAATACTAAGAGGGGAATTTTCATCCTAGAATAGGCATTACCTGGACTTCTATTTAAAAAGGATCTGGTGCAGAAGTACTCAAGAAAATATACGAAGTGAATTGAGCTCAAAACATTTCATGCAAAAGGATACAGTAGTGCAATTTGGAAAAATACTGTCTGGGAAGTGAGTAGTGTTTCTTCAAGGGATAGCTGCATTGCATATGCTTTATCACAGTCGACAGCAGGAAGTGCTATTAGATCAGTGGATCTCAGCATGAAATTCCCATGATAAGTTGTAAAACGAACACCTGAAAGCACCACAAATGAACATCTTAGTGACCATTACCAACATACACTCCACAAACTTGCTCTTTATTTCACATGGAAGAGAATAACATCTTCTAGAGGTTAGAGTAATATAGCAAGGTAACCTTTTCCACATCTTATACGCATGACAGACTCCCAAGCAGTCTCCCTTGTAAGATCTCGATTTAACTCGTGACGCAATCTATCTTTGTGAACAGAAGCTTGAAAACTTGGATAGTAGTATACCTGACCACCTGTATACTTTGCCAGTGTGCCTACAATATAATTAAAGAAAATTATACACCAATATCTCATGAGACAATATCTAGATATTAATAACTGTGGTGACCAAGATGACGAACTATTATTATGTTCAACTTTCAGTCAAACAAATTGAACTACCTTGATTATGGAAATACAGAGGACAAGGAAGGTTTCAGCATACCAAATAATATAAGCATGACACACTTTTTCATAGTTCCTTCGTATGTGATTTATTTCTACTAGTTCTGCTTTTGCTTATACTTCTGACAAACTTCAAAGAGAAAGAACATCAAAATTCCACACAAAACTCACTCAATCAGCCTTCCCTGATTGCCTTCTGCACAAGGTTCCTTTATAAAACAAGATTATGTTTGACAGATTAAAAGATCCCATATAATTCAGTGAGAGAATTTTAGGCACATGGAAAAAGAAAATGTTGGTATAAACCTAAGTATTCATCAACTGACAACTTAAGAAAATGGAGGATACTAGTGAGTTAGTGTTGCACGTGCAGAGAATCTGGAAAAGATACTAATTATCCATTGTTGCATTGCAGGTTGACAACACAATTATGGGCCCTTACATTCTAACTTATATAAAAGATCAAGAGCTTGACACAATGGAAGTGAAGGACACAACCACGAGTTAGACTAGAGATCACAGAGGATCAAAAGGGGGAGATAGACAGCCTGGCGCATCACCAATGCATCACTTTCGGTGCTTATGTAATGCAAGGAAGAAAGAATGCACCAGTGTGTTTTGATGACATAAAAGGCATCAAAAGATCTGTCATGTCTCACTTGCAGTGGCGGAGCCAGAATTTTCACTAAGAGGGTTCAAAATCTGAAGAAGTAGACACACGAACTAGTCGAAGGAGGTTCAACATCTACTATATATACATAAAAAATTATTTTAACCATGTATAAATAGTATAATTTTCCACCGAAGGGGGTTCGAATGAAACCCCTAACCATTAGGTAACTCCACCCCTGCTCACTCGTTAACTTGGTGTAAAGAGTGAATACCATGTTTATTGACAATTGGAAACTTGTTAAGATGTCAATAGACAACTTCACCTGAATCGAACAAACAACTTGTACAATATTTGAACAGCAACTTGATGCTTAGTAATGAAACCTTTGACTTATCAAAGGGCATATTAGGAAAAAGTGTATTCATCATTTTAAAAATGAAACACAGTTTAATTTGTGTAGTAGATGTCCTTTAACGTTAAGAGTTCAATTACCTATAGTAGCTATGTCAGTATATTTGTCGCTGAAAGCATATACATTGACTGCTATCTGATACTTGGTGAAATCAGCAGCCATCTGTTTATAAAAAGGATCTTCAGGTACTCTCAATGTATGCTCTTTATCAGTCCCATAAACACGAAGATCATCTCCTCGGAGTTTTAAGCGGCCAACACCAAGTGATGGAATACTGCTCTGGAAGATCAGCAATTTACCGCCAAGTTGGTTCTGGAAGCAGAGGGCCGATATTAGTCAATGTGAATCAACAGAAGGCAAAAAAGTGAATTTAATGTGAAGGAGAACTTCTGTGATACCAAGAACTTGATTGCCATAAAATCATGTGAATAGAATAGAAAGAAGGTCACGCACCATAACCATGAACGCTGTTTTAAGAGCTGGACCAAAAGCTGATTCCACATTCACATTATCCTGAAACATTGAAGGCAGGCTGTCTAGAAATGCATCTACCACAGTTCTTGATTCTGACAAATTGACAAGAAGATCATCTGGCAATGGCACAAATACATCTTCAAGATCCGACATGACCATCATTTGAGGTTGAGCCAAGGACGACTGGTACAAGAGGAAAAGAACCTAAGTGATTTAACAGTAAATGGATATTGATATAATGTGATAAAATTTAATCATTACTAAGCTGACTTGCCTTCATGTTATAAAAGTGTACTGTACTGTCATAAGTTATAAACCCGATCTGTGTTCTCGGAAATCCAGGCAAGCTGTCCAAACTGTTCTTGATTGTTTGTGCTAAAACCTGATATAGATGTATAAAAGGGATCAACGAAGGTCATACCAGATAAACCTGCAATTTAACAGATTATTCAACAAAAAATTGCTCCAGTACCCGATAAACTTGCAATTTAACAGATTATTCAACAAAAAATTGCTCTAGTACCCAACACAAATAGAAGTACTAACTAGACAGGCAATTGATACTTATAAGGAATATCAAATTTAATGATAAATTTGAACATAGACCGTCTCATGCCCATATCCAAAAAAATCAGTCTCATCTATGTGAATGCTTTCTCAGAAGCGTTCTAATACAAGCTGTGATTAGCAAGACCTGTACCAATAAGCCACACAATAATGACCAATAGAAAACCATCTCCTAGATAGGCAATTTGCACGGAAGAAGGTTTAGTGATAGAGTTTGGATTGATGTGTTGTTTGCTGTAGTTAGATACAAACTAAAAAAGCTCAAATAATTAAATCTCTTACCTCAAGCATTCCACTTCTCACAGCGGTCAGAGATACATCAATGAGAAAAAAGTACAGGGGAGGCATCGGAGGCCGAACCATGTACTCAGCTGGCGCAAGAAACTCCACACTACCTTGGGTAAGTTCAGGCCTTTGATCCAAGTCGACCCTTCTTCCACTGGCATCCAAATGGGCGAAATATTCACCAGGAACTAAATGTAAAGAGGAAAAATGAGCCCATGCATTTCAAAAGAGGACACAATATCTTACATCCTCGATATGCTATGTTAGCAATGAGAATCTGTAAGATTCTTAAAAATGGGAAAAAGCACAATAACACAGTTGGGAAGCCCTAACATTGAATGCTAACCTGTACATATAAGCAATGAAAATTAACCATACTAGACACATTAAAACCAGCATCACAAGAGAGGGCATAAAGGAGTATCAAAGTTCTCTTAGCAGTTCAAATGAAAGGTGAGCAATGAGTAGAAGAAAGTCTGCTAAAGATGCAATGAGCAGAAAGAGAGGTCTACATAGAAGTTTTTGTTCATTAAGAACATAGTACAGTTTAGTGGTAAAGCAATGCGAGGTTGTTTTTTAAGCATTTACTCATTAATCATCTGACCTTCTACCAATTACTGAATCAAGGTTAAGGTTGTTTCGAAAATCGGGATGCATGTATTTTTGTAAGTACATATTAGGGTGACAGCTTCAGCCTTCATGCACATTATCCCACTTCTCTAGCTTCATGCACATTATCCCACTTCCCTCGCTCCCTCTTGGACCCCCCTCCCATCCTACCCACATATTAGGAAATCAATCAATGCTAAAACGCAACAGAATATTCAAGAGCTACAGATTACTGAAACTTTTTAAAGTATACTAAAATTAAAAGAAGAGTCTGACGATATACTAGTTAAAAACTCAAGACGTGAAGCAATATCAGTAATGACAGTACTTACCTTCATTAAGCAGTGCACATATATTACATCTCCACTTTCTTCCACTGTCAGTGAATGCAACATAAGGATTTACGTAAGTGCGACACCTTCTACAGCGGATGATACCAGTTGGGGCAAAATTAACCACGGGAACTTCTTCCTGCATGATGTAGATTTTGCACGTAGACCAAGTGAGATTCACATGAAGCCTAAAAACTGTAACTATCCAAAATATGAAAGAGTGCAATGTCATGAATACAAACCCCATCAGGTGCCTCGGCGAGAGGACAAACAACTGCTCCAAGAGATAAGTGCCACCTTGAAGCCAAAGACTGAGAATTCGGTATGCCACTAGTTGTCAGCCTCAAAAATCTTGAACTACAGTTCATGGGATACATCTCAGACAAAACATTCCCCTCAAGATCAACTTCAATTGGTCTCGGTAGAACCTTCGAGTCAAGGCCGGAATCAAATGATCCTGGAACAGACCCAATTGAAAAGGAACTAAAGTCTTCCACCAAACCCTGCATAGCTGACGTAGGAGGCATAGATCCTGGACGTTGAGATGTTACAGGTGGTGGCATTGCAAACCCCCCTTGTTGAGAAAGATAGGGGCTAGAAGCTGCTGGCACTGGTGGAACATAGGCTCCTAGCTGAGAAGGAAATGGTGCTGATTGTCTAGGCGGAGCTTGTGCAAACCCTGAAGGTTGCTGACTTGTATACCCAGGAAAAGCAGATTGAAAGCCAGGTCTAGCGGCAGGATATGCTGAACCTGCCAGAGGAGAAGATGGCTGTGTGGTTGCTCTGGCAGCAGAAAACGGGGATTGCATGGGAGCCTGATGAACATTAGGACTAGGCTGCACTGCACTTGCACCTTGAGGAGGAGATCCCATCGGAACAGTAGGAGGTTGGATTTGTGGATGATGGGCAACAGGAGGTGTTGAGAAAGGACCTGAAACAGGCCTAACTGGGGCTGTTACAACAGGCTGCCCCGGCACTGAAGTGCGTGGAGGTGGTACCTGAGCTGTGGAAGGAAACTGCGGTGCTGGGAAACGTGGGAAAGGGCCAGATGCTGTCGGCCCATATGGAGGTGTTGATGTTGGAGGTGGCCTCCCTGCATCATTAGGCATACCGGGTGGCATCGGTCTAAAAGTAGAGATCCCTGGTCCAACCATGGGGCCAGATGAGGGAGGAGATGACATCGTCGGAGAAGAAGTAGGAGGAGCAGGCCGAAAAGCAGAAGCATCAGATCCAACCACTGGATGAGATGATTGAAAAGGAGTTGTATTCTGTGGAACACCAAAAGGTGTAGAAGCAGGCCTTGAGGGAAAGGTTGGCCGATTGGGATATTCGGTGCCCATGGTCACAAGGACCGCTTCCTGAAATTTTATCCGCCAACACGAACAAAAAGACATGTCATTACCACAAAAATCAACAGTAAAGCACCAAAAAGGTAATGCAACAGAGATACATCATCCAAAAATAGTAGGGAAACAAATATTTGCAGAGTAATAATGCAACCCAACAATGGAAAAAAAGAAAGAAAGATGTGGATAAAGAAAAAGATAAGCAACTCCATCTAAGTAAATATAAATGAGCAGTCAGGTAAGTTTGCCCAACAAATAAGAAATGGTTGTGAGAATGATGGTCAAGGAAAGGGACACATAAGAAGGGCATAGCTCAGTTCCATTTCCTTTAGTTGCTCACTGCACAGAGAATCTAGTTTCCAGAAGCTAAAACTTATAGAGAAACACTTACTAGAGCCAAATCACAACAGGTTTTGCCTCTATTCTAATAACTTTCTTTAATCCCTAGCATTAATGTTGTTCCAGCAATCAATATTCCATCATAATAGATGACGAAACAGGTAAATAAGAACAGTATCGGTAAATTCTATGTAATCAGTTGTACAGTCTAGAGCAACATTCAATTCTGAGGTTGATGTGCATATCCATTATTCGAATCAAACTAACAATAGAACCAATAATTAGAGCCAGTGCCCAAAAGCCATACTTAGTTTAACTAAACATACGAATCAAACTAATCACTCAACAATACAAGTCAGCATCTGATCTCAGAAGATCAAAATTAACGCATTATCAAAATCCTTGATTCAAGAAAAACGAAATCCAATCTTTGATAACGAAACAACATATCCTAATCGCACAATCAACGAGAAATTGGCATAAAAGTTGTCGATTTGGAGTGTAGGGTAAATTACCTATTTAGAGATCTCGCCGGTGACGTCGCCGGCAAATAGTGGAGATGGAATTGAGAGAATCGGCGATCAGTCGCGGCGAGGTCGAAGCAATGGGTTAAATCGCAGGCAAGTGTGAGGAGTTAAAAGTCGGGCATATAAACACATGTGTCTTTTTATCCCTCTCCTGTTACACGAGAACTGTGAAGATCCAACTCCGAAGCGAAACACAAATTTACTGCAAGGGCAAAAACACAAAAGGAAGAAATCAGAAGACCAAAGATTTCACTTTTGCCCCCATATGATTTTCATTGTTCTTATACATCCTCCGCTTTGCCCAAATTACATTTGGCCCCGCTCTAAATTTTTACTCCTGGTATGATAGTTTACTTTAGATGATGGACGAACATAGAATTGTATATATATAGATTTTTGACGAGTTTTATAACTTAGTTATCAATTGTTTTATTTTTTATGTGAACTAGTAATAATTATTTTATTGTTATAAACATATTTAATTTGTAGTGAATTTTTATTATGTAGATTTCTTTAAGAGTAAGATATTCTACTTGAACATTAAGTCAGTTTCTTACTTGGAGACTAAGTCAATTTTTCCTTATATTTAATTCTACTTGAAGACCAAGTCAGTTTCGGAGACTAACTCAGTTTTTCCTATAAATATAAGAATTTCTGTCATTGTAAAATACAATTGAATATTATTCAAAAGCAATAAGAATATTCTCTCTACTTTCTTGTTCTTTATACTTTCATAGCATGTTATCACCATGAGACTCTACCGTGTTAAAGAATGAAAGTTAAGTTTTCAAGGCTAAGGTATTATTTATTTATTTATTTATTTTTTCTTTATTGATATGTCTAACCTTAAAAAATTTGAGTTCATAGTTTGGGCAAGAACTATCCTTCTTCATGAGTGTTGGATGCTAGGTGTCTTGGAGACACCGTTGATACTCTTGTGTCATCATCTTAATGAAATTTTAAAAATATGAATATCTCACAGTTAAAGATTCACTTGTTCTGTGGAAAAGCCTAAAAGAAAGATATGATCACTTGAAGATGATCATACATCCAAAATCACGATATCATTGTATGCATCTGAGTCTAGAAGACTTTTAAGTTTATTCATGAGTACAATTCTGTTGTGCTCAGAATCTTGAATATCTTGGTAGCACCAAAAAGTCTATGGGTAAGACATTAGGTTCAAGTCCCAATGCATCAAATTAATGATATAATGATGACTAAAATAAAATAATGTGTTTTTGGTGAAAAATCATTAAATATATTCCATTAAAATGTTCCATTCCTTAAAGTGAATGTGATAGCAGTGCATAATGTCTGAAACAAGACACGTGATTGAATAATGCACGTGAACACTGAATGAGATACTAAACAATCATAAATTGATATGCTAAGGTGATCCTGTTCCATTCATGAAGAATGAGAACTTTTGATAATGATTTGAATTAAAGAAAATTCAAATGGAGATCCATTAAAGAACTTAAAGATTTTTTAAAATGGTGAATTTTCTTGTACTGTTTGTTATCAAGGCAAGTTGATTGTGAGACCATTATCGACGAAAGTTGAAATTGAGTCCCCTGCGTTTTTGGAATGCATACATGGGGATATTTGTGGATCTATTCACCCACCTAATGTGACGTTTATATATTTTATGGTCTTAATAGATACTTCATCTAGATGATCTCGTGTGTGACTATTGTCATTTCGTAATTTGACATTTGCAAAATTATTGGCACAAATAATACGATTATAGGTACAGCTTCCTAATAATCAAATTAAGTTCATTCGCCTTGATAATGTTGCAGAGTTTTCATCCCAAACATTTAATGACTATTGTTTATCCATTGGGATAAGAGTTGAACATCATGTTGCCCTTGTTCATACTTAAAATGGTCTTGCCGAGTCATTAATTAAACGTTTGCATTTAATAGCAAGATCATTGTTTATGAAAACTAGATTGCCCACTTCTGTATGGGGTCATGCAATTTTGCATACTGTAACACTTATTCATCTCAGACCGACAAATTATCAAAGCATTCTTCATTGCAATTGATTTTGAATCAAGAACCTAATATATCCCATCTAAGAAATTTTGAATGTGATGTATATATGTCTGTGGCACTACCACATTGTACAAAAATGAGATCCCAAAGAAGATTAGGAATATATATTGAGTTTGAATCACCCTCCATTATTCTATATCTTGAACCATTAACTGGAGATATGTTCACTGTTCGATTTGCAGATTGTCGATTTGATGAGACATTTTTTCCAAAATTAGGGGGAGAAGATAATGATATCAAAAGAGAAAATTTGTGGAAAAAACCATCATTGTCTCATCTTGATTCATGTGCTTCTATTTGTGAGCAAGAAGTATAAAAGATTAGTCGCATTCAAGAATTGCAAATCAAATGTCACATGCATTTACAAATTTAAAACGGATCACGGCTCACCTCTACGAGAGGTGGAGTAGTTGAGAAGAAATAAATTAAAATTTACTCCCCGAGTAAGAAATCTGAAATTTGCTCATGTAATAGTAAATTAAAAATTTACGAAAGGAAAATACACATGTCATGGTAAACTTGGGATTTACTTATTAGACATATATTGAAGAAATAAAAGATTCTTTAAGATTGTTTGTTCCCATGATAAGTTGATTGAATCAACTAATGTTGGGGTTGAATCCCTTAAATTCTAAAAGTATAAAAGGTGAATATGAGCCCGTTCACGATCATATGATATGTGAAATAGATGCATCTATAAAATGATCACATGTGCATTTATTGTCAACCTGAAGTTTGACATTTGCAAAATTGTTTGTGCAAGATAATTGAGTTAAGAGCACGACTTTCAGAAGACGTAATCAAGACAATTCATCTTGATAATATTGATAAATATCTAAATTGTTTGACATTAAATGCCTCAAATAAATGGTCAATCATTGCTTATGAAAACAAAGACATGATCTGAAATATGATAAATTGCATATAAAGATACGCATCAAACCAATATATTATGATCAATTTCTCTCTCAGTTGAATTTATTTTATGGGACCATGTAATTTTCATCTAATAATTTTGATATGTGGTATATAATTAATAAATATACCGTGATGCATAAAAGATGAATTCTCCAATGTAGATTGAAATATATGTTAGTTTGTCTAACATAAGGGGGAGATAATAAGAAACTAAGAGTTGAAATACTCTTATTGAATGTCCCTAAAGGACAAAGTCTATGACATGCATAAAATATGCAACTGATCCCAAATAAGATAATTTTTTAAAGGAGCAAATGATCATAATTAAGAGACAATGTGCTCTTGAAGAACTTACGACATAACACTTGATGAAACCTTATGAGAGGGGTAACTACCTAAAAATAATGAAGTGATGAGATCTCGACAAGTTATGTTGCATTGCAAATAAAAAAGAAATTGTCAATGATATCTTTGATACAATATAATACAACATTGTAAAAGATTATGAGGACCTAAATTTTACGGTATATTAAAGTACACTCTAATTATCAAGTGGAATGGTGCATCTTGGTAAGCGTAAAGCTTTTTTGACTTGCAATCTAGACACTAAAAACGTCATGCATTTAATATTGTCACTGAACAAAATTGATATGAAAGTATTTGAAGGATTTAAAATGCATGAAGCATATACAGGTTCTTGAAAAACTTGTTTATAATCCTCATATTGATTAAAATTAATCAAGAATCTTTCATATTTGTATGCAAGTTGATAACTTGAATTAGAACTCTTAAAGAGTTTTCAAAAGGCAATAGATTGTTTGCTTAAAGAAGTTGAAGTGAAGAACTTGCAAAACTCTTTGATCCTAAATGGACGATTCATAAAAGGAGATAAAACAAAGCACACTTCACCAAAACTTTTCTACACGCATGAGCTCCAAAAAAATGGTGATATAAATGTGCAACAAATTCGTTCGAGTTACAATGTGTGACTGATTTGTTTATCAAAATTCTATTAATTGCAACTTTCAAGAAGATGACACATAAGATTGGGATGTGAAGATTCAAGTATTTGGATTGATGTTCTGATTAGGGGAAGTTCATATGCAATGTACTCTTTTTCCTCATAAGGTTTTGTCCCATTGAGTTTTCCTTGTAAGGTTTTGATCCAAAATGTGTATTATTAGATATGTGTACTCTTTTTCCTTTACTAGATTTTTTCCCCACTGGGTTTTACCTAGTGATTTTAATGAGACTCATAATCTAGCAAATAGACATTCAAGGGGGAGTGTTATAAACATATTTAATTTGTAATGAATGTCTATTATGTGAATTCCTTTAAGAGTTAGGAATCCTACTTGGAGATTAAGTCAGTTTTTTCCCTATAAATATAAGAGTTTCCTTCGTTGTAAAATACAATTGAATATTATTCAAGAGCAGTAAGAAATCTTCTCTCTACTTTCTTGTTCTTTTACTTTATAATTTCATTACATTTATTTTATTATTATTTATTTTTTATCTTAACCATCACTTACTAATTTTATTTTCCTGACGTTTCTTTCTTTGCGAGAATGCTTCTTACACCTATTTTTCTCTCAATAATCATGTATTGCAACAACAATATATAAGGTAAAAAGTTCATAAGACATGTATTCTTGTTTAGTCATATTAATTATTTGTTGTAAATATGTTGCAATCTCCAAATGCATGAGTAATTCTTCCTTTTGTTTCTGATGGTAAAATCAAATCACTGAATAAATATATAATGATTGAAAATAATCATATGTTCGAATCCTTAAGACCAGGAAAAAAAGTTATTTGAGAGGAGTCATTTTAGAACGAGGGCCCGCAATATGCAAATTCAAATTTAGTGAAGATTAAGACAATAAAATAAATTAATAAAACTACACAATACGAATTAGCTGATGTTTAATTAAAGCATTTTGTCTAAACAACATTTTGTTTAAACACAAAATATCTATTGGATTTAACCCTACAATATTTAAAAATGATTCAAGTAATCAAATTTTAAACATTTTTGCTGACAAGTTTCAAATTTCAAGATATAATTGTATTTATTTTTAAAATAATATATTTTTTAATTTCACTAAAATTTTCGCTATTCTACTATAATTGACGACTTAAACCGATTATATCAGGGTGAAAAGTGAAGGATACTTGCAAAATGTTACATTTTATTTTATTTTATTTTTGTGCAACTTCACTCATTACCATAATCCTCGTTGATATCATTAAGTAATTAAATTATGTGATGATTTATATTTGAAATTCACTAATCTCTCATATAGGACTCACCAAAGAAAATAATATATTTAAAAAAATATATGTATTTTCAATTCTCAAATTCAAGATCTTTAATTAAGAACGTGTGATTCTCCTTCATCTACACAAAAATGCTTGATAATATTGAGACTTTATTTTAAACCATAATAGTTAAAAATCGTTCAAACTATAAGTATTTATAGTTCCTACGGGGTGAAGATGATGGGGTCAGTCCATGAATTTTTCTTCCTTTTCTTTTGCCGCATTTCACTCAGAGGGTTGAAGGGAGATAGTGCATCAAGCTGTTCGCAAGGGCCAACTTGATCCTCTTCCCCAGAGATCTCAGATGAGGGAACCATGGGAGAGCCGCCGACTCCAACTACTGTTCATGTACGATCCATACTAGATCTGACCAACTGCCCATCCTACCTCCTCTACGTTCTTGACAATCCATCTTTATCTCAGTATTTAATTTAAATAAATGCATTTAAAAACCTAAAGTCTGAATGATTCACATCCAAAAATTCACTAGATGGAGACAAATGAGGTTTTAATCTCCACAACTGCCAAACAAATTCTTAATAAAAATGAAATCAAATAGTATTAGGGTACGTTTCGACACACTATTTGAAATTGTGATTGATTTGAACTTGAAAATTTTGCTTGATATGTAATTTTAAAATTTTACCTTATATTTTCTTCTCATAAATATTACAACTTCCTAGTTAAGAAGCTATCAAAATTTCATCAATTTTTATACAATTTTATCAAATGAATAAATAATAATTCATAAACAAGATATTTACAAATCCTAAATATTACATTGACAAGTCGCATATCCCTATATTTCTTTTACACCTAAATATTTGCGATAAAATTTTTTCAAATAATTATAATTTTAAAAAAATTCACTCATGAACAATAGTAATAACTAATTTTCTATAATATATTATTTCATATGAAAAAAAGTCTTCACGCGAGCACAAATATTTTTCCTTTCAAAATTTATAATAATGAATTTAAAAATATAAATTTATAAATCAAATTTCTTATTTAAAAAAAATTAAAATCTTGATCTAAAATTTCCCGAATCATTTTTTTATAAATTTTTTTTTGAAATTAAATATTATATCCAAGTTCTGATTTAATACGTATATTCTAACATGTGACGTTGTGAGTGAAAGAAAAAGAAAACCAGAGATTGGATCCAGGTTGGCGGTGAAAATGTTAAAAAGCTAAAAGCTGGTCACGGCGGGGGAGAAGGTCACAGTGTGAAGAAATGAGGTTCCAGCTGGGATCTCGTCGGAGGCGACTCTCTCTCCACCGGGCACTCATCGCCACTGCTGTTTTCGCAGTCATCGGACTACTGATTCTAACCTTTAGGTCTGTCGATCCGTCTACTCAGCTCCCAATCACCACCTCTGAAAACGTGGATGCTAAGCCAGCTGATACAAATCTCCATTCCGATGCTCAACCACTCAAAACATGCGCAAACGTGGAGGAGATGGGCGAGGTCTTTAGCCGCGGGTTTTCGGAGGAAAGTTACAGAGTGAGGAAAATCATCGAAAGTCACTTTGCTATAAATGGTAGTTCGAAACTACTTTTCATGTTGTTTTATTGTTATCTATCCGAGTTGCGAACCTAATTTGTGCTTAGTTTTCTATAAAATTGCTGGAAGAACTGTTATATATTTGGACAATTAAGGAATCACTAATAATTGATTGACGCTTTTCAGGTGCTTCGAGAGTTCGAGCACTTCCGCCGGAGGAGTTCTGCAGACATGGTTTTGTGTTGGGCAAAGCGTCAGAAGCAGGTTTGGGTAATGAGATGTACAAAATCTTAACTGCCGGAGCACTGAGCGTGATGTTGAACCGGTCATTGATAATTGGGCAATCCAGGCATATTGGTTCTCTATCAAGCCTTTCTATTTGTAAATGTTTATTTTCGGATTCCATATTTGTTGTTTCTTTTCCACGTAGTTTTGTCATCGAACTGTTTCAGTCCACCTGGAAGCAACCAGCAGTATAGATGCAGGGAGTAACTAGTCCCCTTTGCAGCACGGTTTTAGAAATATTACCGTTTATCTCCTTCCAGTAGAATAACATGTCTTAATAGAAATGCAGTTTTTCTTCATTAACGAGAAATTATTAAACTTACTACTCTCATTATGTACAAATATATATGGATTATATAGGTAAAGAGTCTTTTTCTTCATACTACTGTAATACTAAATAAGTACTGATCATGCATAGCTCATATACTGGCTTAGTACTCCAGAAATATCTTCTTTATTGTCTAATTTTTTCATTTTCAAAACTTCAGGGGTAGATTTCCTTTTGAGGATTTCATCTCTTACTCCAATCTTTCCTTCACGTTGAAAGAAATCAAGCACCTATGGAGAAAGAATGGTTGTCTGACCAAATATGGAAGGCATCTTGTTATCAGAATTGATGACTTCCAGAAGCCAGCACGAACTGATGTTCTGTGTAGCAATTGGAGGGTCTGGGAACAACCTATTATCTGGTAAATGAGAATATCATTCACGACCCTTGTTCTCTCCACCCTTCCTAAAATTTTACAATAAAAGAGTAATCATTTCGATGTCTGACTTCGTTGGGACAGGTTCCAGAATACTACGGATGCTGTGGCTGTCCAATTTTTCTTGAAGAATGTACATGATGAGATGAGGATAGCTGCTTCTGATTTATTTGGGAAACCAGATGACCTTCACCATAGGCCTAATGTATTTGGGGAGCTAATGAGACTTCTCATATCTCCGTCAGAGAATATTCAACATGCTGTGAACTGGGCAATAAGAGGTGGTGCTGACCCTGATATTGCTCTACACATGCGGATGCTTATGAATAGGTAGTGTAACTGGATTATTCTTGTCTTCTACGTATAACAAATTATTATTCTGATTTCTTAAAAAAAAAAGAAATAGAAAGAATACTCTCTGAGGTTTGAAGATGTCTGTTAACTAGCTGCTGAACTGCTGAAGTAACAAAGTCTTCAGTCCAGTTTTGACAATGTGAAGAAGTTGAATAGTTTGATTGGTCTCTTACAAGTGTTCTGTAGTAATTTTCACTTACACCCCCTTGTTTTTTGTAGCGACCGAGTGCATTCAAATCATATTCCTAAACTTACCCAAGAAGATATGAATTGGAGGAAAAAGAGATTTGGCCTTGCCTCCTTGTTAAATTCTGCAGTTCTCTCTTGCCACTTTAGTCCCTTGAATTCCTTTCGTCCTTTTCCCTTCCCCATCATTTTCTGTTGCCAGTGAATTTTTCTGTTTGAATTCTCCATATGAATATGCATTTTGATATTTGATGCTATCTTTAATTAAAGACATACTATCTCACCTTTTATGATGAGATAAAGCAAATTTGTTGGATCTATTGAATCCAGAAAAAATGAGTCAAAAAGTGCACAACCTCTTGATCATACTAAGACGTTTAAGCTCCAAACTCTAAAGCTCTAAGCTAGGTCTTTTAATCCTAGAAGTTCCTGTTTAGTTAGTTCTACATCTTCTTCCCTTGTCTTTCCCAATGCATGGATGAACAAACATTATTTAACTTCCGATGCTTTGTTTCTGATATTAGTGTGTGATTTACTGTAGATAATTTATTTCTGATAGTCTCCGATGTAGATTATATTTTGCAGAATGTTGGGAAACTAGTGAAGGGAAAAGAACAGAATGGAACTGAGTGTTTAAAAAAGAACTCCCATTGTTTGGTTTGGATGATGGAAGAACAAGGAAATGAGGGGTCAATTATTTTCCACCAAATAAAGAAAATAGCTTCCTTTCATTTCAGTGTGATAATTTCTTTTGTCCCTTAAACAATACTCAAGTTTCTTCTCCAGCAATAATTGGAGCTCAAGAGAGGATTGTTGATTTTCTTGATACTTTAACTTGGTTAAGTTATTGTTCCGAATTTTCTTTTCATTTTAAATGGTGATGCTTGGAGGAGAAAACATTGCATTTTAGTGCCTTCCTCTATCCAAACCTTATGCTATGTGCGACTTTTCAAGACCTCGGGATCTACGTAACATGACCATACTTTGGTCAGATGAGGTCAACAATTCACTGACTTGTATGTTCTTCCCTTTTTCAATTGACACATTCTTGAGGTTGTAGAAGATTTGGTGCTGTTCCTTTCTAATGAACCTGGATCATACATGTAGCCCCAGGATGGTTGATACTCTGTATATTTGCAGTATACAATTTTCTATAGACTATCAGGAAGAATCAACATGATCCCATACTCCATAATCAATTATCAATATTCATCATTTATATTTTCAGGTCCATTAGAGCAGTTCAAGCAGCCTTCTCTTGCATCAGAAAATCTGTGGAAAATATAAAGTTGATATCCAAGCCCAGAATAGTTTTAGTTTCAGATACTCCTTCTCTGGTCAAAGATATTGCTCCAGATTTGAATCAGTTTGCAGAAGTAAGCTGCTTTTGCCAATTCTATATTGCTTCATAATCTTTTAACATAACAGAAATCACCAGTAACGAGTGATTCAATCTGTAGTTCTCGACTTCAACAATTTGATGAAACTGGCTTATTGACATTCTTTTATTTGTTTTTGTTAGGTCCTTCAATTTGATTTCAAACACTTCAAAGGAAATATATCTGGCAACTCACATTTTCATACTCTAGATTTTAGAACAAAGGATTGGGGTACAGCGCCAAGATGGGTGGCCTTTGTTGATTTCTTTCTTGCTTCACGTGCAAAACATGCAGTTATCTCCGGGGCTCATCGGCGTGTTGGGACCACGTTTGCTCAGCTGGTTGCAGCGTTGGCTGCAGCTAACAGCCTCGGTACTTTTAACGTCACAGTGGTTTAATTTCCAGCTGTTGAATATGCCTCTTTTTAATTTTCTCACTCAAATATATCTTTCTCCCAGAAGAAGATAGATCCTCTACTGGATCAAACTTCACCTTCTTCAGTAGCTTCCAGAGTAATTTGCTTACCGAAGGCCTAAAGAATCAGATTGGTTGGGGGCACGCGTGGAACCGATTTGCTGGTACGTTAAGCTGCCACAACCAATCAAAGCAATGTGCTCATACTCCAATTCTTCCGCCTGCATGGTGGGATGGACTTTGGCAGTCACCTATTCCACGGGATGTGCGCAGAATGGAAGCATATGGCATCCGTCTTTCTGGTTTTGGGACATCTGATGACAATCAGCTACGCTCTTTCTGTAGGTCGAAGAAAAAATCTGTTTTTACCATTCCATTAATATAGATATATTACTAGCTACATTCATTGGGAGATTTCTCGTAGTTAGGCTGATTTTGTATTGGCATTCAACTATTGTTTTCAATCGGTTGTCCACTAATTGAGCTGATGATTTGTGGAACGCATGTGAATGCTGTTGTGTTTCCAAATGGCGGGTCAGATCTTAAAAACACGGAGTTACTGAATTTTAATTGACAACAACTTGGGAAGCTATGGCACATTCTAAAGTTCCTTTTCCTATTCTTTTTGCCAGTCGCCTACCTCTTGTAGAACCTGTCTATGAGTAGTCATTATAAATTGGGCAAATTGTAGAAATCCTAAATTTTACATGCATAATCTCAATATATATCAATTTTTTTTGAAATTACTAAAAATTTCTTATTTTTTAAGAAACGTCGATACATAAACATCAACATTGATACAATGCAAATTTTAGGGTTATTGATGATCTGTG
>JBCEWC010003183.1:0-31248 GCA_038996855.1 Solanum aculeatissimum
ATGCATTGCATGCCCGCATACTTAGTGCTTAATTGTGCTAACCCATATTCTTTTCTATATGTTCTAACCATGTAGGGACCGAGGGTGATTATTATATTCTACCGGACGACGCTTGATACTCTATTGATGACTTGTTACTGGTGAGCCCTATTGTTCAAGGGCAATAGCCACCTTCTATCTACCTCTTTACTTTCATGTATTTACTTTCTTTTTACTTGAGGGTGAGCCTCAAATGTGTTGAGGCCCCGCTCATCCATGTAGAGGTATTGTTAGACACTAATACTTACTCTTGTATGCTTGACTCATATGTTGAATATTTGGCTATGTAATTTGAATCTATTTCGCTTGATTTATGATCATGTTCTCATGTTATGATAATAAATTGAATGTTGAGTATGATGAATGACTATGTGCTACGTGCAAGCATGCCTATCCCATTCCCGTATTGCCCCCATAGCTTGAGTCTCGAGCCCCCAAATCCCTAAAACTTATGTGCTACATGTTTAGCTTCCGCATTTCCTAACCGATGATGAGTGTAATGATTCTATGATGGCTTGATCGAGCTCCTTCGGGTCCTCTTTCACCATGTCACATCTAGGCCCCCTATCCGGGTCGTGACAGTAATTTGACCATTTAAATTTTGCATGTATATATATGTATTCCCGTGGGTTGAGACGTAGCACCAAGGGATTGGGTGGCAAAATGGGGTTATCTTTTATGGCCCCGCCCATTCTGTCAAACCATGTGCCACCATGGGTCTTTAATCCCTAGGTAGGGATTTTCATGTCATGCTATCCCTTGTTCAGGAGTGTCTAGGGTACTACTTGGCAAGTAGTCCGGATCCGGGTAGTTGCTCGCTCGGGTTTTCCATGTTGTCGGTTGAGGTTACATCCCCGCTATATATGATCATAGGATTGCATCTTATGCATCATGGCATGGCATATTGTTATACTACTCTTTGGCTACATGCACTCTTTTCGTATCACTTGTCCCCTTGACATGTTGCTTGGTCACACTATACTTTCCATATGCATTGCATGCCTGCATACTTAGTGCTTAATTGTGTTAACCCATATTCTTTTCTACATGTTCTAACCATGTAGGGACCGAGGGTGATATCTACATTCTACCGAACAATGCTTGAGATCCTATTGAATACTTGCTAGTGGTGAGCCCTATTATTCAAGGGCAATAGCCACCGTCTATCTACCACTTTACATTATGTACTTACTTTCTTTGTCTTTGAGGGTGAGCCTCAAACTTGTCGAGGCCCCGCTCATCTATGTAGAGGCATTGTTGGACCACTGTATACTCTTGTACATTTGACTTGTATGTTGAACCTTTGGTTATGTAATACGATGCTATTTAGCTTGCCTTATGATCATGTTCTCTTGTTATGCTTTTGACTTGAATGATGGGTATTGTGAATGACTATGTGCTTATGTGGCAAGTCCCATAATCCCGGTGTGCCCCCATAGCTTGAGTCCTACTCACCCGTCAATTTAGAGATTATTGCTATGTTCTATGTGTATACATGTTTGTCCCATCCCCGACATTGTCCCCATATCTTGAGTCCCAAGTCCCAAATCCCCTAGAGCTTTCGTGCTATGTGCTTAGCTTCCGCGCTTTCGAACCGATGATGTGTGTAATGATGCTATGATGGCTTGATCGAGGTTCCTCGGGTCCTACTTCGCCATGTCACATCTAGGCCCCCTATACGGGTCGTGAAAATAAGAAATACCAATGATAATAACAAAGGACCATAACATATGGGAAGGAAGCCATGTAAGCTTTAAAGACAATACGTTATACAACTTTAAGACACCCTTGGACATGAAATAAAGGAACCGTCATGATCATTATAAGAGGGACAACTTGGGACCATAAGGAGAACTCGAACATGTGTGAGAGAAACCTTTAACAAACATAAACCATGCGAGCTAAGCCATGCAGTCCCAGTATTTTCCCTACACCAGAAGAAAGGGGAAAACCACTTGTCAAGGAAACCTCCTAAGATTCCTAAGTGGATCAACTAAAGCAGCTATTAAGCAACCTCTACTAACGGATGGTCTAGAAGCCAACCTCTGCTAGTGGTGACCCTTATTTCCTAAGGTGGCACATAATATGGGGCAATAGGATTCTGCTAATGGTATCTTGCCCTAGCTATGGGGAGTTCTGCATCTATCCCAAGTTCCACTCAGTGCTAAGTGTGACTCTCATAGAATATAAAAAGACATAAGTCATAGAATCATCTAGTATAGAGAGGTATTCTACTAACCCATTCTAGAAGACTTTCAAATATAGATCATCATCATAAGGATAACTCCTAAATCTAGTTTATGCCTCTACTATTGGCCTATCGTCATCTCATAATCTTCACTAGGTGGAGGACTCATACTTTAATCAGTCGTTCATTCTAAATTTCATAAGACTAGTCCCATTGGACATTTAAACATGAGGATAATAATGACATGCACGACTTGTATACGATAACATCATAAAGAGGGTTTTACACTAACACAAAGCTTTTATAAGATTTCAACAAATTTTACAACGTACTTGATATACCTCATCCTCTATCACATTCATGAACTAGCATATATATAGTGAAACCTTTTCATCATTTATAAGAATCCTCATCATTAAACCCTCATGAAAAGAAATCATTCATAATTAGAAAACTCAATATGATAATTGGGTGGGCTCATGCATGTAATTTTAAATCATGTAACTCAAGAGAATAGACATGGGAAAAGCAAATTAACTCATTTGAAAGTCATTCAAACCAACCCACCAATATTGTAGAAAAAACAGCAATTTAGGTATCATGAAACCATCCAAAAATCCATAATCTTTCACAGCATATAATATAACCCTCATTATTTAGAAACCGTACTTCAAGAGATGTGGTGAGGACCATCAATTTAAACTATTCCCAAAAACCCATCATAATCATACATATCATAGTTCAAACATAGGCATGGAAACATAAAATCCATCTTATACAATCATCCACTTCATAGTATCTCATGGTTTCACAACATTCATAGCTTGAAATATAATAAAATAACTCATAGGAGAGAAACCCTTGAAAGGAAATTATGCAACTCAGCTAATTAGATGATAATTCTTAACATATCTCATGCATAATAAGAGTAAAAGAAGTACCCATAAGAAATCATCCACTAATATTAAAGAAATTTATAAAAACGATTTTGGGGACTCCATGGGTGGAAAAACCCATAGATGAAAGACCCACTACCTTAAATTCTTGAAATAGATAGAGGAAACTTGATGAGACTTGGAGGAGGACTTCACTTGGATTCTGGAATTCCAACAAGAGTTCTTGATTGGTTGGAGGATGTGGGAAGATTACAGAGGATTTTTTAGAGAGTTTTTGTGAGTTAGGGCTTCAAAAATGAATGAGAATAAATTATTCCCATCTATATAGATACTGAGTTATTACCCAATTGTCCTCGTGTGAATCAGGAAATATTTAGAGATTTTTTACCTTTGGTGCGACATGTCCGCGATGCGGACTTGTTTCTATTAAGGGTATTTTTTCATGAAGTTTAATTTTTCTTCCCTGTTTATCCTAGGAATCTATTTAGACCAATTTTACACTACTGAACGATAGGTTCGCTACACAGACTGATCATGAACTTTTCTAGATAAGTTTTGAATCACCTGAAAAAATTTCTCGCTACGAGTCATCTAAAAATTGAAGACCACTCTTTTCCTACATAATTTTTCCCTCTGAATAAGAATATGGAGTCAGATTTGTGAAATCATGCATGAATTTTTAGATATTCAAGAAATATACTGTAGGATAATTTTTCGAGGCGCGGGAGAGGTGTTACAAGTAAGGATACAACTTAATAATGACCACTCATATACCATCTAATCCAATCCACCAGAGTACTCTCAAGTCCTATTTAGGAGTTTCTCCTACTGACAACTATCACCTATGAGCCAATGATGATACAACGAAGAGATGTCATTACCACATTCATCCAATACCTTGTCAGTGTAAAGGACATCCCATCAGTGATCCATAATAATAACATCAAGTCCTCATTTTGGGACAATAGGGAAACATCCATTTTTACAATTCAATCCTCTCCTACATTGGTCACATAGTTATTTAGTTCGAGTTATTCTTACTCTTACTTAATTCGATGCTCAATACTCCTCCGAAGACTCAACATGCTCATAAGACATCAACCCTACGGTAAACTCTTTCAACTAGTCTTATTAGATATTTGTCAACTTAATTCATCATATCAACTCTTTGGTTATATTTTTTTAAGGTTCAGTTTTTGACTCATAAAGACTGAATCATGTATCATTCTAACTCATAGCATTCAGGAAAATAAAAACAAAATTAAAAACATTTAGGAATTCTTTAGACTCAAATTATACTCATGTAGGCCCAGTTAAGTGTAAGATACAAAAATAACAAGATTGCATTCTAGGGTTCACGTAGGGAGTAAAATCAAGTAATTTTAATATTTAATTCCTAAAATAGTGATTTAATGCAAGATTATATAGATATACATCAGGATTTAAGAAAACTTTCAAAACAATAGTCATGGGAGACTCAATTCAATCATAAATCCATCAATTCAGGTTATGGGGCACATAGAAGGACATAATTAATGTTTTAGTTAGCGTTACATACCTGGAAATTTGAGTCTTGGAATAGTTTGGAAGAATTCTCAAGTTTTCGCTTCAAACCCTAGCCTTTTTCTCCCTTGAAACCTTATTTTAAGTTGGAGGACGTGTTTTAGCTTGAAAAAGTTGAACTAATATATATTAGGACTTGTTTAGGTATAAAAACATCAAGTTTTGGCATTAGAAGGGTGGAGAAAGACCAAAATAACTCATCAGAAAAAGTTATCAAAAGTCATCCGCATGCCCACTTATAGCCCGTAGAAACTTCCATGGCTCGTAGGGACCGTTCTGTAAAATCTTTGGACAAATGTTGAGGTTACTGGAATGATTCACGAGATCAAACCACGTCCCCTAGATTTCATTACGACCCATATATGGATCCGTGAAGTCTGGGGCTCAAAAATTGGATTTTGAGGAGTCTTTCCCATGAGATATCAGACGGGTCATACTTTAATCCACGACCCATAATAGGTTTTGTAATTTCAACCTTGCTCTAGAAGTCTTCAATAAAATAGCCATAACTTTTGACTCTAAATTCCAAAATGGGGTGAAATAAGTTGAGTTGGAAAGATGATTAAAAAATCTTTCATTTGATAGGCAATAGGTCTTCTAATGCTTCTGTGCTAAGAGTTATGATCATTTAAAGTTGACCCTTGTATAATCCAACACTAGTAACTCGATTTATAGGAAAGTTTTGAACTTAGCTAAGTGCTAGAGGTCTCTTATGTCCCTAATCCACATCCCACATGTAAGAATAAGTCTTGAAACATAGGTACATGTAAGAATAGAGGTATGGGGTGTCACAAATGCAAAATGATGTTATTGGGGAGAGAAAAAGAAGGGGAAATAAAAGAATCATAAGAGTAAAGAGTTGAATATAGAGTTCAAGGAGGGATTAGTCACTTGTGCTTAAATGTAATCCTACCCATCCTTTAGCCTACATAACAACCCTAGTATCCTTTGAGATTCTAATCCTAATAAAATAGAGTGAACATTGCACGAGAATAAGGGTAAGCCTATGGGTAAAAGCTTACATGTTATTTCTCACTTGGGAGTGTAAATGTTTCTAAATCCTTGAAACTAATGTCATGATTTTGTATGTATAAGGAGCTTTTTTAGTGTGAGGGAAAGTGGTAATGTTTTTGGGCATTGATTAGCAATCACATTTGCAATTGTGAGAATAGCTTTATCTTGAGAACTCCTTAGTCATCTCTTGAAGCTTCAAAATTGTGTAAGTGGTTTGTAGAAGCTTAGAGGTTTCACGACAAGGGAAGGAATGTATGTGCTTCTGCTTATGGTCCTATTTGCAAACATTGTGATTTGGATTGATTGATATTTGATTTGCTTGAGGGCAAGCAAAAATTTAAGTTGGGGGTGTTGATGAGTCCACATTTTGGACTCATATAGAGCTTGAAAAGCATAAAAATGTTTTCCTCAATGTATTCTTGTGCCTCATATGCTTACCAATTTGTGTGTTTGATGCTAGAATTGAGGATGAAAATGTATGGGAGGACAAAATTTGACAACACAAGACAAAAGAAGAAAAAGTGTCAAAAAAGGTGGTAGAAATTAGATCGAATGTTTGATGTTGACCGCCTAATATTACAGTGTCCAACCCCACAGATGTGGTGTAAAATGGCGACGTTGGTGAAGTTTTGGCGATGCACAGTGGCATCACCAAATGTGGCATAAACCAAGACCTTTTGGATATATTTAAGAAAATAGTCAAATACACATTTGGCGGATCACTGATGTGTTCGATGATGGTCATCCTTGATCGTCGATCGCTGATGTGTTCGATGATGGTCATCCTTGATCGTCGATTGATGATTCATGTAGTAAATAGGATATTTTTGTATGGATTATAAGAGGGAATTTTGAAGACTAAATGTTACACAATTGCCAAAGATGAGAACCAGTAGTACACCATATTAGAGTTCTAGAAAGGAGAAGTGCATTGAAGAGATAAAATTAGCCTTACTTTGAAGAAGGGTTTCTGGAAATTGGCTTTGGAACTGTAGATCTGTTCTAGAGACTTGAACTTCAATTCAATTTTCTTGTTAATTTCAAGTTCTGTTGTAATGGAGAATCATATTGGTTAGTTTCTTTTTTAATTATGCAAGGTTAAAACCCACATGCTGAGGGGTGTGTAAATAACTTGGGTTCTTGAAATTATGATTGAATTTTTATCATTTTGAATGTATTGTTATTAATTGGTGTGAGTTCATATTCATTACTATGTTTAATTGAAATCTTGAGGTTACAAACTCAGGGTTATGTTCAGATCTTCCATTGTTGTCATAGCCTTGAATGATTGAAGTGGGTAATGAATATTATATCTTGAAATATTGTGGATTTGGTTGAATTCCTGACAAGGGTTCAACAACTAAGGTTTTAGATGGTTTGCTAATCAATTGTTTAGGGTCTAGTGTGTTCTATTGCAATTTTGTATATGAAGCTTTAGTAAGTTCATGTGATACACTACTCTTGTCCGATTGAAAATTGTAGTTCCCAGCAATCTAGCCTACCCACATCCGATTAATACATTCATTTAAAATATAAGATCCGAATATTGGTTTCTAGACCCAAGTGTACACACCCTTAGCATACTTCTTCTCTATTAGTTTAAAATCAATAGTCACAATCTCTTTCTCTTTAATTAATATTCAAATTCATCATTATTAATACCACAAACCTTTAGGGCAATTTGATACTTCTAACTTTGAACCTATCATTCCCTGTCGATTCAACCCCGACTGTTAATTAGGTAAATATGCGACGATGACCGCAATATTTCTTAATGTTTTTGAAGTATGAGGAGGCAGACATCAAAAGGTAAGAATTGTTGTGTATATATATTTAATTAGTTATGCTTCTCTGCTTATCTTATATAAATATCAATATGACCCTAATCCTTTTCTTTTCTTATGTTTCATGTACACCCTTTGGAGCTAGAGTTTCTCTTTAGAAACTCGTTTTGGCCCAAATTATTGGGTCAATAGCCATTAGGATTGTCACCACGCTCAGAGTCTCATAAATTAGGAGGCAACCCTTGTCGTCCCCATCACCATTTGTTTACTTTTCTTTTGATATTAATCGATTGATATGTTTTCATATATATATGAATGTTTATAAATTAGCTAACCTTTTTAAAGATTATTATTGGGGCTAGTATTATTTACTAATGAATCTAATATTGTGTTATAAATATTTGATGACATTTCTATATTCAATGACAATTTCTTTTTTATGAAACAGGCCAAAGTTCTTAGAAAATTTATCTTGAATTTTGTTTAAGTGTTTTAAACTAGTTAAACACCTAAATAATCACCTTAGAAATAAATTATTTATCATAATGAATGTTGGTCTTATTCTTTATAAAACTAGTTTAGTGTATGTGTTTTGCACGTGTGTACCGCTTCAATTAATAAAATAAATTAAAAATAAATAAATTATTACATGTATAACTTATATCATCGAGTACACAACTATAAATAATTATTTAAATATTACTATTTGATATCATTAAGTTTATAAATATGTTATTTTTCTATTCCTATCATAGGATGCAAATCAATTTCATTCTATTTGAAAATAATGGTAGACAAAATAATTGAACTTTTGATTTTATGTATATCTTTATTCCCTCATCCGGTGTCAGATGTCCTAAGAATGGAGCAGTCTCACCACTGCACTACAACCCAGGTTAATATATATGAAAAGTGACCTCGTGATTCTCAATTACTTCTTTGGCCAAGTTTGGATGATCGTAATGTATGGGAGAAAATGACATGAATGGTCTCAGCATGTCCTTGTGATTCTCAGTCACTTTATTGAATATATATTTGAACGATTGTTACATATTAGCGAAAATAATGAAAATGATCTTTCATATATAATATTTATTAGATGAAATTTTTTAATATATGTACAAAATGACCTCGTGATTCTCTATCACTTCTTTGGCCACTTGTTTGGATAATCATAACATATGCAGAAAATGACATAAATGACTTAGCGTATTCTGGTAATTTTCAGTCACTTTATTGAATACATATTTGAATGACTATTACGTATTAGCGAAAATGACGAAAATGATCTTTCATATTTGATAGTAGATTTATACCAATCCTTTAAGTATGTATTTACTAGTTTTAGGCCTTTAATATGTGAAAAGTTAAGAATTTTAGTCTCCATCAAAGATTTATAGGACTTGTTTGATAGATTTGACATAATTAATTACTTCTTTTGTTTCATCTTAGTTGTTATGTTGCATTATTTTGAAAGTCAATTTGATTAATTTTCAAAGTTAAATTAGATTAAATTAATTTGATATTTTAAAATAAAATTTGAATATTGAAAAACTATATAAAAAGTGTCATTGATTGTAATTTTTTCATATTAATATGATGAATACATCTTAAAATCTTATAGTTTGATTCTAAAAATGATAACTATGATAAATAAAATGGAATGGAGAGAGTTGTCACAATCCGACCCTAGAGCCTAGCCGTGACACGACGAATGTGATACCCGAAGGGATCCACTCCAAGCCTCGTGTTCATATCTTAAGCATTCATAAGGTAAAATAACCATAAATAAGAGAATAAGCAAGCAGAAGTATATAAATATAAAATGTCATAGTTCGCATAGGGAACATACATCCATCCATAGTCCAAATCATGCCTTTACATCATAGATCTTGGCGGGGACTAGCACATAACTCACTAGCTCACCCTCAAGATGTACATCAAAAGAAAATAAAAGGTAAAGTCTCAAAATAAAAGAAACATCACAAGGATTGTTCCCAAAGCATGAGAATTCAGCAGCAAGTCTTCAAGCTCAATAATAAAAAAACTAGCCACGAAATGGCTTGGTCTCCTTGTCGTCCGTCCCTACATGATTTGGGTCATGTAAATAAAGAAGGGTGCATTAGTACATAAAATGCACTAAGTATGTAGGTAATCCATGAATTAAGGGACATCACAATAATATCGATATACATAATCATCATCAATAGAACAAGGGTACATTATGCTTGAGCTTGCAAATTTTAAAATCATAAGGAGAAGTGTCATAAAATCCATTCATAAGCTTAAAATACATATGTGGGAATAAATAATTATATAAATATTACTATCTCATGTCATTAAGTTTATAAATATGTCATTTTTATATCCCTATGGCAAGATGCAAATCAACTTCATTCTTTTTGGCAATAACAATAGACAAAATAATTGAAACTTCTGATGTTATATATGCCATTTTTTTTGTTTATATGGTGTCTTAAGAATGGAGCAATCTCACCACTACACTACAACCCAGGTTGATAATTCTATGTTCTTCTAGTGTTCGAGGGAAAAAATATCTTAGTTTATCGTTGAGTTTTAAATTCATGTTCACCTCCTATCTACCTCGATATGAATTATAATTAATAGGTTCATATTTTTTACTATAATATAATTCAAATAATAAAATATTTACTTGCCATTAGTTTATTTTGTTTGAGACTTTAGTAGTTTCAATAACTTGGGTCGTATACTTGAACACTATAATTTATATTAAGTACCAATTTATAGTTCCTTTGGGCGGGACTAGTGTATAAGCGTGTTGCTTTAACGTGAATATAAATCTAGTACTCCTTACATAGATAATATATGTTTTAATGTTATTGTCTAATTGAAATTAATATCTTATTATAGAAATTTATGTTTCGTGTTAGTTTATTTCAATCATAAATATTAGGTAAATTGTTAATAGAAAATTTTGACCTTTCTCTATTATTTTTTGAAGGTTTTTTTTTTGGGCCTACTTTTTTGTACAATTTATTTGTTTTTGTTTTAGAAAAAACCTTCTTTAATTATTATTTTCTTTTTGGATCAAGTCTAATTTTCTTTAAGTTTTTTCCTATTTTTTTGGATGATTTTAAAACCTTTTTCTTTTTTGAACTTTTTGGATGTTTGTTTTTGGATTTTTATTTTAAAAAAATTATTATTTACTATTTTCTTTCTAGATCAAGTCTATTTTAGTTGGAAAAGGATTCTCTTTGTAGAATTTAACCATAATAAGGTAAATCTTCTCCATTTAATTTTTAGTATATTTATTATATTTAATATTAATATTTTTAAAATGATAATATAATAATAGAAAAATTATGAAAAGATGATTTTGTCCAAAGAAGAGTATTTTAATAAAGGGCAAGAAGTTCAAACAATATTTTTAAAGGTTTTCACGCTTTTAATATAGTATAGATTAATATAATTATAGAATGAATCCCAATACTTAGGCCCTTTAAGAATCTAACTAATTTTCTTTAAATTATAATATTTTGTTATCATTTGGATCATTTTAATACCCTTTAGTTAATTTTCTGAAAAGTAAAGTGCATTTGTTCTATTTTGGTTTCGTTTGATTAATATCTTTTACATGGCATCATTATATCATTTTAGACCAACTATGACTCAAAGTATTTTGTTAGTTTTTCTAATATGATATTTAAAAAATTTAGATTTTCCTTAACAGGTTCAGAAAAAAATACAAGGTATATGTCACACACAAGATATATATTTTATCTTGATTTTTTTCTCTATACTTTGTATATTATTTTATACATGAAAGGAATGAACAGTAACAAAGAAACAGACGCGCAAAACATCGAACATAGAAGAACAAAAAAATGCAGGGAAGAAAAAGAAAGGAAAAAAGGAGAGAAAATTATCATTTTCTTCTCCAAGCGTTAAGATAATTATTCTCGTCCTTACTATTAATTTTTCATGAGATTATGAATAGATTTTTAGGGTAGAAACGTGTACAATTTATGCTTAATTAAGAAAATATAGTTCTAGCATTCATAGATTAAAATCTTGATTTGGGGGTCGAATAACTATCCTATTTAGAAGAAATTCGACATATAAGTTTATTTTATTATGGATAACATAATCTAAAAGAAAATTTTAGATTCGAATTCGGGGACTCGGGGTGACTTTTTGACATAATTTTTAGATGAAACTAAATATAGCAATACGGGTGTCATTGGATTCGTAATCTTATAAAGATTGTATATTTGATAGATTTGAAGCATTCTGAGACATTGGGGAAGGAAAAGGCATTGGTGAATTAGCTTGCTTGACTTCGATTCTTCGGTTGATGTAGATTATGGTGTTAGAGAGACTCTTAATAGTAATTGATATTCATTGAGTGATGTTGTGAAATTATTCTATGCATTTTATTGTGATTTGGATGACTCATATGTATTGTGATTGGTCTACAATCCCAAGAACATAAAATCTATAATCATGAAATTACTCTACCAAAGTGATACCTTGAATAAAGAAGACTTGATGAAATATTATTAATTAAGTAGAAAGTAATGATAAAGAAAGATGAATTAATTATAAGTGTATCGGGTGTCATATTTCAACACGGTATAATTGGATCGAGTATCACATTTTGACATGGTATATTTGGGTAGGGTGTCACATTCTGACACAATATGTTTGGATCGGGTGTTTGTTCTGACATGGTATATTGGGATTAGGTGTCATGTTCAGACACGATATTATGGGATCATGTGTCACATTATGGTATGATATATATATTGGATCAGGTGACACATTTCGACACGATAATATTAAAAGAAAACACATTAAAATGATTTAATATACTCAATCTCAAACAACCCATTTCTCACCAGAAGCATGGTGTGGAGGCTTGAGTCCTCATGTGTGTTCTTGATATTGTTGACTGATTATGTACTTGTTCCATTGTGTTTTCACTGATACTTGTTACTTGTTGGTTGCCACTGTTAAGTGTTATAGTTGATTTCTTGATATTACTTATGCATATTGGTTTCTATTTGGAGTCAGCAAATGATATCTACTTAGTACATGTTGCCCGTACGGACCCCTACTTGCATTTTTCTTTCTTTTAATATGTGGACAGCAACGAGTGTTCTATCGACTTTGACTTGCTCTCAGCTCTAATCGATCCCCAGTACATCAGATTCTAGGATGAGCTATCCTCCTAGCTCATAGTGGATTCTCTCGATTATGGAATAGTGTCGTTAGTTTTCAGGCATAAACTATTTTATTTATCTATTTTGGTGTTGCTACTCTTAGACTTAGTATTTGAGATTAGATGTCCTTGATGTGATGACTTTTAGGTTTTGAAAAATATTATGTAATAGAATAGTGGGTTTTGTTATTTATTTCTTTATAAGTTGAGCTTCCAATTATTTTCATATTTCATAAGTTGAACTAGTAATATAGGTTGGGACTGTATCATTGGTTCTCCCACCTAGGAGGGTAAGTGTGGGTGCCACTCACGACTCATTTTGGGTCATGAAAAACTTGATATAAGAGTTTTAGGTTGATTGATCTCATCACACAAGGACAGGTCCAATAGAGTTTTGCGGAACAGTACGGGGATGCCTTTACTTTTCGTCGAGAGGTTGCTAGACCTTAGAAAAACTCTCTTCTTTATTTCTTTTGTGGTATTACTTGAATCAAATTGGTATCTAGATGATACCAATTGTTATCTGATATTTTTCACACTCTAAATAGTTCGATAGAGTTACTTTCTAAGAAACTTGTCCAGATTTATGTGTTTCTCAGATTTATTCGACTACCTCTCATACTTAAAGTGTTTGGAACACAAAAGTCTAGATCTTTATTAATGAGTTACCTTCAGATAAAGTATTCAAAAAGTAAAGAGGCTGCATCAGGCTTGAGAGGAGCCAACTAGCATGCTTAAGCTTATTGATCCGAAATAATGAACTCTTATACATATGAATCATGCATTTGAGCTAGAGCCAGATATGATGTACTTCCAGACTCTTCTCTCCAAAAGCATTCTTCGGATGCTATCCTTGATAGGGTAGTTAAGTTATCCCTACGAATACTTAGTGGTATTTGATCCCCTTGAGAGAAAGTGATTGAAGGCTTTTGTAAATCATAAGTGATAGAATAATCCAAGAGGTAGAAAGATATAGAAATCATAAAGAGTGAAAATAGTAGATGATTAAAGTAGGCAGCTAAGAGTCATGTGGTGATAAGCTAAGAAATGGGGTGATAAGTCAAGTTCCTCCTGAGTTTTGGTTAAAAAGTAGTAAGTATCATCTAACTTTCATGATAGAAGGTAGAGGAAGAGTTGTTAGTTAGAATGAGATGGAGTACACTCGAATAAGAAGGGAGTTGATGTTGACATGTCATTGTGTTAGTAAAGATCAAGTATATGTGTTGAATAGAAGAACAAATGGCATAAAGTGGTAGACCTAAACTAGGCTCATGATTTGAAAGAAGAATCTCATGAGATTTATAGAGTTATGAACTTAGCTAGATAAGGAGGTATGATAGATAAGATAGATACTACTTAACTTATAAAAGGGATTATGGTGATAGACTATACTTAGATGTACCATGAGATGAAGGTTGATTTCTTATCATAAGGTTCAGTGATTTAACATTTCTTGACTTTATCTACTAGTTTGGAGTTAGTATAATATGTAAAGAGTATGGATGTACATATTTAGCACTAGACCCGAAGCTTGAACTTTAGGTGAGCATTACAAAAAGGGAAATATCTTGACAAGAGTGATACTATTACTTGGAAATTTCCTCCAGTAAGCTTGATATAGCATAAGAGAGAAATTGAGATATTGACTTGAAAGAAGTGTGATATTACGAGTACGGTGAATGTGACCCTTAGATGAAAATAGTGAATTGAGGCTAAGTCATTAGATAAGAAGAGGGCCTAAGATGTATATCTAAGATAGTATATAATTATAACACCCCTCATGTTTTTAGGCATGGAAAATTGAAGCACAAAAAATTTGTTGATAGTCCAGGTTTACGAGCTATTTTACGGCCCGTATAAGTACTTAGGAGTCATAGGTGGTATCATAGAGATGGCCCAGTGAAAATAAAAAATTGAAGGATTGCGAGAAATTTACTTACTTGTTAATAGGCAAACCTGTAAAAGAACCTAAGACCCATAAGCTGGTCTCGTAGGAAGAGGCCTTATGGAACCAAAATTTGTTTAAATCTAGGAGTATGTTACGTACATTCATTCATGGCCCATAAGTGGGGTTTCATGGATGACTCCGACAGTCTTTAATGAAGAATATTTTTGACTTTTTCAATCCATATAAGTCCTAAACTATGTCATTTTGGCTAATCTAATTACACTAACCGAGGTAACTCCTATAAAGGATTATTCCTAACTCATTCAAAATTTTCAATAATTCTCTCTCTAATTCCAGGATTCTATTGAAGATAAGTTTGAAGGATTTACCAGAGTTTCTTCTCAAATTCCAAGGATTCTACTTGAGTTATGTAGGAGTTTATTCATGGATTAGTTTCATCTATGAAGCCCATTCCAATCAAATTTCATGATGATTTCTTATGAGCTTTTAATCCATGATTCCTAATGCATGGATTATGATGATGATCATGATTAATTAAGCATGAATTATGATAAATTTCATGATGTACATAATTTTCAAGCAAAAGTATATAATTTCAAAATATGCATGATTAGGGATTAATGATTTAATGTGGGTTCCTTTGTTAATGATCTTATTTGATTTTAATTGCATGATTTCTCTATGAATGCTACTCAATTTAATAATTTTTACTCAAATATTCATGAACCCACACTTATTCCTAATCTCCCATGATAAAGCTATGAATTTATATGTCATGATCTTAAGCGTGAAAAACATGTCTTAAATGATGATGATAATGGTCTTATGACAATGATGATGTTATGAAAGTTATGATGATTTTATGATAAAGAGGGTGATGAATATCATAATTTTTATGATGATTTAAAGGTTGAAATGTCTACCCATACTAAGATGAAAGCAAAGTAGATGGACTATTCTTACGACATGATGTTTTTATGAAAGCTATGATGATTACTTATGAAGTATAGAAGCATAATTTTTAAAGAAGTATGAACTATGTTGAAAGTTATACATATGCATGATTAATGTATTTCGTGGGATATGACTTAGCATCGAGAGAGCTTTGGTAGATTCCATAGTCGCATAACTATGTGCAACCATAGGAATGATGTTCATGTTTTATGCCTTAAAGGGGTGCTAATGGATCCAATTAGCTTTAAATAATGGACACTCACCGTGCTAGGATAGATCCTAAAGGGTGGGGTCAAATAATGGTTCTCACCATACTAAAATAGAGCCTATAGGGTGACGATCGAGTTTACCTTCGCAAAGTAGACTCCTCTTAGCTTGATATAGAGTGAACATTCAAGTATGTTTGGGGGATTAATCCTTACTTCCCTAATTTTACATTTGTTGTTGTTTTTTTTTGTGTGCAGGTGTAGTGTACGCACAATAATCGAAGTCAAGGAAATATCTTGGATCTATTTGATCCTGATATATAAAGAACAATGCGAAGAACGACCCAAGACAACACCAACAATGCAACGAATGATGCAACAAATGCAGTAGTAAACAGAAACAATAGTAACAACAATCCACCACCACCATAGGGTCTGCAAGCAACAACAAATCAGTGGAATCAATATCGGCTTGACCCGATGGTGACTGATGTTACAGGAGCTATTGTTTTACCCCCACTATTAGATGACACTAAGTTCGTCCTTTCAAGTGGATTGCTCCAAATGCTGCAAAAATATGGGTTATTTACATGTCTACTGTCAAAGGATCCTCATAACCATCTACATAATGTTATGTATGTTTGTAAGAGTATGATAAGAAACCAAAATCTCTCCATGGATGCCATTAGGCTTCGTGTCTTCCCACTTTGTCTTACTAGCAATGCAACGTTATGGTTATTAGAGCTCCCATAGAGATCGATCACTAGTTGGTCAGAATTACAGATGTCCTTTTTGGAAAGGTTTTTCCCTATCTCGAAGAAGTTGAAGTTAAATTCTAAGATCAATAACTTCGAGCAGATTCCTGGTGATTCAATCAGTGCTAAGTGGGATAGGTTCACGAAATGTCTGAGACGTGTCCCCGACCACAAGATTGTTGATAAAACCCTGGTAAAGATCTTCTATAAAGCCCTTTGATGAGAATGGCTAAGTTATCACTGACACAATTATGGCGGGCTCTTTCATTGATCGTCCATTACAGGAGGTGGCTTAGAGGTTGGAACGTGTGGTTAAAACCAACCATGCATGGGGTATGAGGGAGAAATCTACTACAAGGAGCTCATTCTCAGTTAGCACTAGTCTAATGCACACACATGCTAGTGAGGAGGTGATGCAAGAATTGGCTAGGATTAATACTAATGTTGAGTTGCTGATGAAGAAGAACATAGAGCGGCTGAATGTTATAGATCATCATCCCCCTAACCCACCCATGCACGAGGAGGAATACTATGAGTAGGACACATGCTTTGTGATAGAGCAGATGGCAGGTTTCTGACCCAATGCCCAAGGGTCCAATCAAGACTATTGGCACCAAGGGCAAGGGAATGAAGGTAGGAACTACGAAAGAGATGGCGTCTTCAGAGACAACAATAGAGGAGGCTACTATGATGGGTAGAGGGGACCAGACAGATATGTTGATTGGGGCCACAGAGAAGGCTTCAGATATGTTCCATACATTCCACCGCATAATTGGGATGTTAGAGTTGGCTCATATAACATTGAGGAGATGTTCGATCGGTTGCTGAAAAGGGTTGATACACAAGATGAGACACTAAAGAGGATGAAGTCTGACATCTTTGGTATAAACAAGAAGATTGAGTCTCATTTTGTGGTCATCAAGCATCTTGAACAACAATTCGGCCAAATATTAACTCACTTAAACCAACACCAAAAAGGTATGCTGCCCAACAATACCGTGCAGAATCCTATGAATGACGGGAAGTGCATAGCTATCACAACTCATAGTGGAAAGCAATCCGCCAATCCTCCTCTACTGGTAGATGATGGCGATGTTTGTGATGAGAGTATGTTGAATAAGAAGAATGGAACTAGAGATGATCGTATGGTGAATGAGGAAAGTAATGTCGTGCCACAACAGTTGAGACCCATTCCTCAACCTCCTCCTCCCTTTCCTCAGAGACTAAAGAAAAAAAAGGAGGAAGGTAAGTTCAAACACTTTCTCTCCATGTTAATGAAGCTCTCCATCAACATTCCATTGATTGAGGCGCTGGAGAAGATCTTGGTTCCAGCATAAATTGATGCCCCTTATGATCTTCAAGAAACTTGGTCTGGCAGCCCCTACCCCGACAAGCATGAGACTGTTGATGGTTGACATGATAATGAAGAAGCCTGTGGGGATACTTTATGATATGCTCGTCAAAGTTGATAGGTTCATATTCCCCGTAGACTTTATGATCCTAGACTGCAAAGTCGACTTTGACATCCCAATTATCTTGGGAGGAATTTGCTAGCTACTGGGCGAGCACTAGTGGATATGGAATCTGACCAACTCAAGTACATATTGAACGATGAAGAAGTTGTCTTCAATGTTTGTCAGATGATGAAGAGGCTAGCTGAGCTCAACATGGAAGTGTGGGCTATTGATGAATTATGAGTAATCAACACGTCCACGTCATGCTGCGACAATAAATCAAGCTCTTCTTAGGAGGCAACCCAAGTTATTTGATGTAATAAGATAGTTATTGTTTTCTTTTTAGTTTTAGAATGCTAGGTAGTTTTTACTTTCAATAGTTTTTATTGTAAATATTGAATAATGGACTGGTGGCATATAGGGTAATAGTGTGTTTATGCACGTTCTGCACATGCAAGGCTAAGCTGGCCATTTTGGGCAAACAATCTAGTTCTACGACTGATTATACAGGTCGTAATTCATTGTATGACCCGTATTCCAGCTTGTAGAATCTTCAGGTGAGTAAAACATTTATGCACTCCATTCCATGAGCCAACTTGATGATCCGTGGATTAAAATACGAGTCGTGAATGGGGCTCGTGGACCCCGGGTAAGTTTTCTAATTTTGGCTAAGTTTTAGAATTACTCTACAGAACCTTTTTACAAGCCATGTATAAATCCAAAACTTGTGTAAAGGTATCGTAGAGTCCATGTCTCAAGTTAGGGTTCCAGGTCCGTACGAGACCACGATCTACGAACCGTGAAACATTCTACGGTCCGTAATCGGGGTTTGGTGAGGCCTAACCCAGTAACTTTAAACACTGACCCAGTTTGATATATAAATGGGGTCAAAATTATTTTGTCCCCATTTTCATCTAAACATTTCCCAAAATACCCTAACAACCGGCCCTATGATCAAATACGACCCCCGTGACCGACACTCCAACTGTTTTTCGACGATAATTCTAGCAAACCTTGTCCTAGAGGTTTTTGGCCCTCTTTGTGCCCCTTTGCTAATTTCAACCATAGTTACATCATTTCAATAATATTTTGGTCCCTAAAGCCTAAATTTATCTCATTAGTTTGTAAATTTTTTGTTGATTATTTCCTTGAGTGGGAGTTTGTGCCCTTGGGTGAACTCGTGATATTCTAATCTCGATAATTTATCGTGATATCGATGTGATTGTCTAAGTTAGGATTGAACTACTTAGTCGAAAAATGTTTGGGTATCCAATTTCATGCTCACAATGTTAAGACCATCGAATTGAATTAAATTTAATTATTATATGGTTAAGCATTCTGAACATAGGTCGGACCGTAAGGATCACATGTTAAATTGCTTTCTATGGGATCATTTTTTAAGTATATTGCATGTGTGGATGGGAATTGATGGATGGAAAACTATGTTGGGTGCGTGAGTTCATCTGTGATACTAGTAAATTGTTGAAAAATTAGTCGTTTAGGGACTCATATGATGGGCTTGGCAAAGTTTAGAGTCTGGAAACAGGTTCACGAGGGTTTTTTATGACTCGTGGAACATTCCATGAGTCGTAATTACCGTTCACAAAAACTTCTAGAAACTAAAGTTTCTGAGATTCCATCAGACGAGACCTTCTACGAGTCGTAGATTATTCTACAACTCGTAGATTGGTCTCGTAGATTTGTTTATTAGACTTAATTATGAGTATTGTCATCTATTGTTCTTATGATAGGAATGTTGGGGATTTGAATGACTATATGCTTATGTGGTAAGTCTCATAATCCCGGTATGCCCCATAGTGGAATCCCACTTTCCCTTTCCCATAGAGATGATTGCTATGTGTTATATGAACTCATGTCTATCCCATTCCCGAGAATATCCCCACAGTTTGAGCCCCAAGTCCCCAATTCCTTAGAATTTATATGTTATGTGTTTTTTGTGTGCTTTTGAACCGATGATGAGTGTAATGATGGCTTGATCGAGGACTTTTGAATTTTCCTTCGCCATGTCACATCTAGGCCCCCCATCTGGGTTGTGACATTTAGAAAGCGAGAATCTGCAAGGAAGTATAGGACATAGAATAAAGACCAAAAGTTGTTCGTCGGATGAGACCAAGAAAGGAAAGAAAGAAGAGGATTCTTGGGTAGTATATCAGCAGGTTCATCGCACAGCTCACTCCCTTTTGCGAGCCCATTTTCAAGCTCTTGAGGAAGAAGTAATGGAGTAGAATTCTCTGAATATATGTTTCTGTTGAAAATGGTACCCACCAAAAATTTTGTGTTTAGTTAGTTTTGTTAGCAACTTTGCATGATTAGTGCTCTGACAGTGCTCGTTCAGATAATTTAGGCTAAAGTGTGATGAAAAGCATGATCAGATAGTCTGTAATTAACATTTAAAGAAGTGTCATGTGTGAGTGAGCTTAACTGCATGATTCAGTACTATGGTTCAATTCAAAACTTGCCCGGTTACTCAGATTTTTGCTATAGATTAGTTGGTCAGGAAAGGATCTTAGGTCGTTGTTCATAATAGTCCAATTAGCCTAAAAATAACCAACCAGAAGTGCTATGTATCCTTTCCTCCCTGTATTTGAGCCTAAAATTGACCTCTTGAATATAAACACCAAAGAACCTTGCCCAAATTCATAATTAAATCCTAAAATTAGCCCTGGTCCTTCCTTGAATATCGTGCACCTCGATTGAGGAAAAAATCCTAAGTTGAGGGTGGCTATCAAAAGTGGCCCTGGTTCAAAGGATGGATAATGTGCACCTCAACTCAGGCTAAAAGTCTAAGTTGAGGGTGGCTAGTGAGGAAAAGTCATAAAAAGGGTGGGGGGGGGGGGGAATTAGTGTTCCAAATAGAGAGTGGGGTTCCAAGAAAAGAAAAAATAAATAAGTGCCTAATCAATGTGCTAAAGAGAAAAAGAATTGGAAAACAAAACAAAGGCATTATGCAAAAGAGTGAAAAAATAGTCACCCTCAAAGGTTTGAAATAGGAGAAAAAGGGAGAATGAATTTAAAGATGGGTTGGTAAGGCAAAAGTGTAGAAAACGCAGTGTCAAGGAGGGCCATTAGTTACTATATTTCCAAAATATCACTCTAAAGTCCCCTGAGCCTACGTTACAAGCCTAGCAAGTTCTAAAGTGATCCTAACCCAATTAGTTGAAAGTGTTATTCATGAGTATATTGGAAAGAATATGATAGTGACCATGGTATCTGAATGTCTTTTTTGAATGAGAGTGACTTAGTATCATCCTAAACAGTAATTGTGAAAATTTTATATTGAGAGGGAAAATGGGGACTTCTTTTAGTGAGGGCACTTGCATTGCGTTGCTGATGTCTGACTAATTTGGTGATTGTTGCTTATTTATAATTGTATGACTTGTCATAGTTGCACTGTTGGACATATTGATCTGTATTGGTTTTCTAGATGGCTATCTAATCTGAGGTTGAAATATGGTGTGGGTGTCTGAGTTGGGTTTTGATTGAGTCTGTTCCATTGGGTTTCAGTCTGTATGTTGCTATACTGCCTATATAGATTGAATATGTCGCTTGAGGACAACCAATAATTTTAAGTTGAGGGTGTTGATGTGTTACCGAAATGTAGCACTTTTGATGCTTAAAACATGGAATTTTGTGTGTTCTCAATGTGATGTTAGTAGATTTGATTATGTTTTTTGGGTTTGTTTTGCAGGATTACATTGTTGGCAAAGTTTTTGCAAAAATATGCTGAAGTTATTGGTTTTTGGTATTCCATGAGACCCTCTACGAGTCGTGAAGTAGTCCATGAGTCATGGAATGGGTATCATATATAGTTCCAGTGAGGGGTGCAAAGTTGAAGTTAATTCTACGAGGAGGATCCATGAGCCGTGAAATAGTTTCGTAGAAGTCAACTCTTGAACACTGCTAGCATCCACAAAACCCTAATCTATGGGTGGTGAAGTGATCTACAAGTTGTAAAGAGGTCCCATGAAGCTTGTCGATACAGTTTTCCTAGTTCATTTTGGATTTGTATTTTACTTAGTATAAATAGGTTTTTAGGTTATTTTTCATTAAGTTTTTAGGGAGAACAAAGTTTGAATCTTATACTAGTGAATACACTTAGGATTTATCATACATTGTGTGTTCTTGATTCAAACTCGCAATATTATAAGTGCTTAACTATGTTCTTCTACATCATAATCTCTGCGTTTATACTGATAACGCATAACTAAATCAACTACTAGGGATGTGCGAAGCATGATAAACTAAGAAGGTAAAATCGATTAACGTGTAATTCTTGAAAGGTGTGTTAGGGTGTATTAATTATTCTCTTCACTTTAATTAATTTTTAACGGTGGCCAACGTTAGAACTCGCCTAGTATCACTTGTCGGATCAAGGATGTGACGAATAGGAAAAGAGGTAGTTAACAGGAGATGATCAAGTTATTTCTCGTCTAATCTACTTAACCAAATTATGGGGAAGTTATATTGGGATAAGAGTAAGGGTTAGTAGTGCCACACCATAGAGACGAATCAAGTTCTGGGGTAACATTTACCTATTTGATGGATCACACACGTAGGTAAACCTAACTTACTGTATTACACCTACACACCGAAAGAGAATTGCATGTGACCGATATTACCACGTTAGGGATTCGTGGGGAACACTTAACCCTAGTCAGCTCTTCCACTGATTGTTCATTATTTGCATTCATTTAGTTTACTTTAAATTCTCATTTTCAAACCTCTCTTTCCTCGAGAGATAATAAGTTAATCACTCTCAAGGTGCATTGAATTGATTTTGGAGTCTTCCATATTCCTCGTGGGAATGATCCTAACTTCAGTTAGGTTATTTACTTGATGACCGCTTTACCTCAAAAAGGAGGTATGGCTTGAGCGACATCAATAATATTTTAAAAATATCTATATATGTATGACTTAAATATGATGATAAGCTCTTTTTTTATTTTAAGTATGATAATTAGTGCATTGAAATTTTTATAAAGGATATGGTTAGTGGAAAAGTTAGTAAAGGAATGAAAATAAGGTATACGGAATAGTTTAAGGCATTTGAAATTGATGTTATGAAAGGAATCTAAGAAAGGTGAAAGAATATGATATCTCGTATATATCTTTCGTTTAAAGTTGAAGGTGCTATGGATTTTCATCTTGGAGTTCAAACATGATCATATAATGTTAACTGAGTCGGCACAAAATTTTAGCACCAACATTTAGCGACGGATTTTATATTGCATTGCAAGTCCGTTGCTATATTGATGCTAATTTACTTTTACTCATTTTAGCGATATAATTGTAAATTCGTAGCTAATCCATTGTAATATAGCAACGAAAATCTAGTCGTCGCTAAAATCCATCGTTAAAAGCTGATTTTTTTTGTAGTGTTAGGTGTTTATCTATTATTTTTACAAAGAATAAATTTAATTCAACTGACAAATAGTGATGTGAGAAAGATGTTGCATTTATTTTAATTTGGATTATGCGAATTATGGTAAATGACTTATGGGGGAACTACATTATGGACCAAAAATTCTATAAGATTATTAAGAATTTTGAGGCAATTAAATGTAACGACCCGAAATGTTTTGAAACCTCTTTGTGATTGGTCTTTTATGATTTTATACTGGTCATGGTAGAGTTTTGGTAGCCATGGGTTGAGTTTAAGTGGCCGAACGCAAAACAGATCATTTGGTGGCCTAGAGAGGCCGTTTGGATAGTGAGCTTTGAAGAGACATAAATTTTGATGCGGGTCGAACCGTGTGGGCTTCTACATATAAAATTTAATCTCTTTGAGTTAGCTTTGCAACACAACTTGTTTCACTTGATTCTGAGTTCGTATGAGGATGTTATAGCCAAAATAGTGAGACTGCCTGAAATTCAGAAGACTTTTGAAATAGGCCCTGAAAATGGCCCAAGGCAAGGACCATGGACCGTGTGAGGGTCCAAGGTCTATGTGGGGGTCCGTGACATGGTCCAGTGAGCTTAGGGTGGCCAGGACCCACCCCATAACCCAAGTCATGTCTCATGGACCACCCCACGACCCGTGAGACCTCAAACGGTCCGTATGAGTGGCCGTCAAGTGGGGCAGTGGGCTGGCCAGGGCTGTGGGTTGGTTCTTGGGCCAAGTGTGGCTCCACGGACCAGTACACAGTCTGTGTGAAGCCACACATCCCGTGAACCCCCTCGTGAAGTGGTCCAGAAAGTCCCACGAAAGTTCGAGCAGAAGCAGAGTTTAAGTGTTGCTTCATAGTGAGTTGTACAGACCGTGGGATGATTAGACGGTCACTGTAGCTCCACCATGTGACCCTATTTTATAGTTAAATCTCTGTTTCATTAATGGTTAATTCGTAATTTAATTAATTCCTAGGCCCCTTTTAGGCATCCTAAGGTCCCCAAAATTCCTTTAACCTAACCCTTACCCTTTTTCATCCATTCTAAGGCTCCTCATTACACTTTGGAAAATCCTAAATTCTCTTGACCTCCATTGTTGAAGCTTGAAGAAATTTGGGAAAGACAACCTTTCCTTGTTTGATTCTTCAATTCCTTTGGTGATTGTAAGGTATGTGGGATTTGATTCAAGGATTTTCTTTCATCCTTGAAGACCCAAGAACCCTACTCTTTAACTTTTGATTTTTAGATTTCTTTAAGTTATGGGTTCTTCTAATTTTGAAGTAAATAGTTGATTGGGGTTATGTGTTGTAGATTTTAGGTGATTTAATCATGATTTAAACTTGAATTTTATGAATGTTCATGAAAAACTCTTGAAGGATCAATGTGCATGTCCCCTTATGATTTAACTATGTATGGGCGATTTATATTATGCTTTAAATATGGAATTTCTCATGATTTATGTTGAATTATCTTTTAAATTGTTAATTAAAGTTTTAATCCCATCACCCATGTTCTTGTTCCTCATTCATGGCATATGCATTGAAGATTGTTATGATGAAACTCTTGTATTGAAATGATATGTTAAGGCTTGTGATCACATAGTCTCTCCATTATGGATCTTTGAGCATATTGGATATTTGCACCAACCATGACATGTTTTGAATGCTTGATATGATAAGCTATGTAGATGGGCTACTATAATTGCATTGATATGGAATGATCACGAAAACGATTTTGGAAAATCTTGATGGCCTTTGGCCTATGCATAAGCATGATTTGATCAATGGTTTGATTTTGACTAAGATGCACTATTTGAAAAGAATGTAAGTCTTCCGATTGATGTTGCATGTATATATATGTATTCCCGTGGGATGAGGCTTAGTACCGAGGTATTAGAGGCGGGTGGACTATCTCCACAGGGTCCATACTCCTTTCTGTCAAACCATTTGCCAACATGGGATTTCTACCTATATGGGATGACTTGTATGTTTCCCCTTATTTCAAGGGTGATTAGGGTACTACTTGGCAAGTAGTCCGGATCCGGGTAGTAGCTCGCTCGGGTCTCTATGATTGTTGATTGATGTCACATCCCCGCTTTACATTGATCATAGGATTACATCTCATGCATCATGGCATATCATATTGTTATAATACTCTTTGGCTACGTGCATCCCTTTCGTATCACTTGTCCCTTTGTCATGTTGCTTGGTCATACTTTATTGTCATATGCATTGCATGCTCGCATACTTAGTGCTTAATTGTGCTAAGCCATATTCTTTGTCTACATGTTCTAACCATGTTGGGACCGGAGACGATATTTACATTCTACCAGATGATGCATGATCATTTTGTGAAGACTTTACTAGTGGTGAGCCCTTTTTGTCAAGGTCAATAGCCACCGTCTATCTACCTAGTTTATATTACATCATTTACTTTTCTTATTTATTGAGGGTGAGCCTCAAAACTTGTCGAGGCCCCGCTTATTCATGTAGAGGCTTGTTGGACCATTCTAGACTCTTGTACGTCGACTTGTTATGTTAAACATTATGGTTATGTAATACTATGCTATTTAGCCTTGATTTTGAGAATGGTCTCTTATTATGCTTATGATATGAATGTTGGGAATTGTGATTGACTGCATGCTTATGTGGAAAGTCCCATAATCCCGGTGTGCCCCCAGAGCTTGAATTCTCCTTACCCGTTCCCTTAGAGATAATTGCTACGTGTTATGTGAATACATGTTTGTCCCATTCCCAACAACATCCCCATAGCTTGAGTCCCAAATCCCTTAGAGCTTATGTGCTATGTGTTTAGCTTCTGAATCGATGATGTGTGTAATGATGCTATGATGGATTGATCGAGGACTTTTGAGTTCTCCTTCGCCATGTCACATCCAGGCCCCTATCTGGGTCGTGATATTAAAACTACTCTATTGATAAGACTATACGTACTATTTTGATGCTCTCTTGGTAAATTAAGGTACTTCTAGAGACTCAATCATTCTAGATTTGACAAGATAGATGTTGCTTTAGAGCAATTGAAGCTTTTCAGTAATTTTGTCATCTTGATCATAAAAATTTAAAAAAGAGCTATCATGGATACTTATAGTTGTCTGGCAGTCTTATGATTCATCTCATTATTAAAGTCATGTTCAGCTATATATGATTGAATGTGGGGCATGTTGAGTCTAGCTCTATCGCTTATAAGGGTTGTTTGCAGTCACTACTATTGATCTATCATTTTTTATAGTATTGTTAGAGATTCTATACATTTGAATTTATCGCTTGCTAAGCAGTTACTTGATCATTTCCTTAATTGAGTTAGAAAATTTTAATTTTCTATGATGAGTATTGAATGTCTAAATATCACATTTTATAACTTAAGCTCGTAAGAGAGTTGATTGTAAGAATGAAATCTTGACAAGATTTGTGACGATTTTTGCATTATGAATGAGGGGTGATTGGTTCAGGTTCATTTCTGATTATAGCAGATATAATTGGTTCAGAATTTTATCATAATTATGTGAGAAAAGATTTTTCCAGAAGGTTGTTTTATGATCGAGTGAGTTTGGTTCTGATTGGTTCATGAGTTAGTCTGTGACTTGAAAATTATTTTTGAGCATAAATCTGCCAAAATTTGATTCAAAAGTTCAGTTTTTAGTAGTTGATCCTAATGGATGATTTTAACGAGGAGGTTAAATGGAGATATAAACACCAACTTTAGAAGATCATAACTCATGCTTTTGGTAATATCGGTTATTCTTCCTTTTTCTTCTATTGACTGTTCGAGGACGAACGGTAGGTAAATTGGTATTTTGTGTAATGACCCGTTAAGTCGTTTAGAGATATAGAGTTTCACATATTACAAAAGATTTATCTCATAAATTTTAAAGGGACTTTTTGGACTATTCAATAACTTTCATCATTATTTAGTTGAGAGATAATTTTAGATAATTAAATTAATAGGTGTTCTAAAGTGATAATTTAGTTAATGCCCTATACTATTTATCCCATATTTATTAAAAATAGGTTAATAGAATTTATGACTTTTAGTACTTAATTAGCCTTTTTTATGAAAATAATAAATATATAAATAAATAAATAAGTAAAGGTAAAAAAAAGAAAAATAGGAGAAGAAGTAATTATAAAGAGCTGCATCAGCAGCCCTAGAATGAAAGGAACGAAGAGTAAGAAAGAAATAAACGCACAAAACATCAAACACAGAAGAAAAAAATACGGGGAAGAAAAAAAAGGATAAAAGGAAGAGAAAAATTATGATTTACATCTCCAAGAGTTAAGGTCATTATTCTCGTGGGTTTATTAAACTTTCATGAGATTATAAAAAGATTTTTAGGGTAGAATCATCTACAATTTATGCTTAATTAACAAAATATAGCTCTAGGATTCTTAAAATAAAATCTTGATTTGGGGGTTGAATAACGATCCATTTTAGCTTAAATTTGACATATAAGTTTATTTTATTATGGGTTTACATAATCTAAAAGGAAATTTCATATTCAAATTCGGGGATTCGAGGTGACTTATTGACTCAATTTTTTAGATGAAAATAAATATAGCAATACGGGTGTCATTGGATTCATAATCTTATGGAGATTATATATTTGATAGATTTGAAGTGTTCTGAGACACTGGGGAAGGAAAAGGCATTGGTGAATTAGCTTGCTTGACTTTGGTTCTTCGATTGAGGTCGGTTATGGTTTATTCTATGTGTTAGAGAGACTCTTAATAATAACTGACATTCATTGAGTGATGTTGTGAAATGATTCTATGTATTTAATTATTGTGATTTGGATGATTGATATGTGTTTTGATTTGTCTGCAATAAGACCATGATAACTATAATCTTGAAATTACTCTATCAAAGTGATACCTTGAATAAAGAAGGCTTAATGAAATATTGTTAATTAAGTAGAAAGTAATGATAAAGAATGATGAATTAAATATAATTGGATTGGGTGTCACATTCTGACACAATATAATTAGATTGGGTGCCATATTCTAACATGGTATATTTAGATCGGGTATCACATTTTGACATGATATATTTGGATCAGGTGTCATGTTTCGACATGGTATATGTGGGATTGAGTATCACAGTCTGACATGATATTATGGGATCGGGTGTCACATTCTGATACGATATATATATTGGCCACTTTTCAGAGCCTATCTCCAATGTCTTTTGAATTTCAGGTAGTCCCACTGTTTAGGCCATAACATCCTGATCCGAACTCAACATTGAGTGAAACCAGTTGCGTTGCGAAGCTAACTCAAAGAGATTAAATTTGATATATATTATCCCACACGGTTCAATCGGCATAAAAAGTTATGCCCGTTCAAATCTTACTGTCTAAATGGCTTTTCTAGGCCACCAATTGACCCATTTTGTGTTCGGCCACTTAAACTCAACCCGTGGCCACCAAAACTCAACCATGACCAGTATTACATCATATAAGACCAACCATAAGATTATTTCAAAAAAATTTGGGTTGTTACATTATCTCCCACTTGCGAACATTCTTCCTCGAATGTGCTAAAACTACGGCTTGAGGACAACAATCACAAACAAGGGACATTCTAAACAATACAGCAAGAGACCATGCATACATTCATAACTCATTCAAAACTCATGTCAAAACATCATTTAAATCATTTTCGTGCTCATGAATGTTTGCAATGTCATGAAACTCAAGAAACAAAGAATTAGGACGAGTTAGGTGATAGAACCTAGTACCTTAGGCTTGAGTAGATTGGAAGAGGTGAGGATATCGTTCGTTCATGTCCAACTTCGCTTCCCACGTTGCACTATCCACATCTTGATTTCTCCAAAGTACCTTAACCGAAGCCACCTCCTTATTGCGAAGCCGCTTCACTTGTCTATCCAAAACCTTAATCGGTACTTCCTCATAAGTCAAGTTCTCCTTAATAGTCACATCCTCCAAGGGTGTAATTTCCTTGGGGTCACCAGCAGACTTCCTTAACATCGACACATAGAAAATCGGATGAATAGAGCTCATATCCAAAGGCAAGTCCAACTTATATCCTACACTATCAATCTGTTCCACTATCTCATAAGGTCCGACATACCTTGGGCTCAACTTGCCCCTTTTCCCAAAACGCATTATGCCTTTCATAGGAGACACCTTCACATACACCCAATCACCAACATGGAACTCAAGGTCTTTCTTCCTCACATCCGCATAAGACTTTTGACGACTTTGGGCCGTCTTCAACTTTTCCCGAATAAACTTCACCTTCTCAATAGCCTCAACAACCAAGTCCGGGCCTATCAAGGCCGCCTCACCAATTTCAAACCAATCAACCGGAGACCTACATCTCCTACCATACAAAGCCTTAAAAAGGAGTCATACCGATGCTAGCATAAAAACTATTATTATAGGAAAACTCAATGAGAGGTAAGTGATCATCCCAATTTCCTTTAAACTCAAACACACAAGCCCTCAACATATCTTTCAATGTTTGAATTGTCCTCTCGGCTTGTCCATCGGTTTGAGGATGGAAAGCGGTGCTCAACTTAACCTTAGTACCAAGACCTCTTTGAAAGGACCTCCAAAAATGAGAAGTAAATTGGGTACCAAGATCCGAAATGATAGACATAGGAATACCATGCAACCTTACCAATTCCCGAATATACACCTTGGCATACTTTTCGGCCCTATAGGTAGTCTTGCCCGGTAGGAAGTGAGCCGACTTTGTCATTATATCAAACACAACCCATATAGAATCAAATTGTCTTCTAGTGCGGGGCAACCCAACAACAAAATTCATATTTACATCCTCCCACTTCCAAGTAGGAATTTCAATGCCTTGAATCAAACCACCGGGCCTTTGATGTTTAACTTTCACTTGTTGACAATTAGGACATTCCGACACAAATTTAGCCACATCCCTTTTCATACCATGCCACCAATACAAACCTTTCAAATCTTGATGCATTTTGGTAGATCCCGGATGAATAGAATATTGCTAATTGTTAGCCTCTTTCAAAATAGTCTCTCTCAAACCATTAACATCCGGAACACACAAACGATCTTGGTACTAAAGCACACCATCTCCCTCTTGGGAGAAAACCTCAATCTTACCATCGGCAACCAACTTTTTCAATTCTACCAAAGATGGATCTAAATCATGCTTAGCCTTAACATCAACTACCAAGGAAGATTCGGACCCACTTTGTACAAAGATACCACCATTGTCGGATTCGGACAATTTTACCCCCAACCTAGCCAAACGGTGCACATCCTTTACAACTTCTTTCTTCCCCCCATCCACATAAGCAACACTCCCCATAGAAAGCCTACTAAGAGCATCCGCCAGCACATTGACCTTGTCGAGATGATAAAGCACACTCATGTCATAATCTTTAAGAAGTTCAAACCACCTCCTTTGCCTCAAATTAAGTTCCCTTTGAGTAAACACAGATTTCAAGATCTTATGATCGGTGCACAAATCTACATGAACCCCATACAAATAATGACGCCAAATTTTCAAAGCAAACACCACCGTCGCTAATTCAAGATCATGACTCGGTTAATTTTGTTCATGCACCTTCAATTATCAGGAAGCATAGGCTATCATCTTACTGTGTTGCATAAGCTCACAACCCAAACCAATACGGGATGCATCACAATAAACCATAAACCCATCTAAACCATTTTGCAAAGTCAAAATCGGAGCCGATGTAAGTTGATCTTTCAAAGTTTGGAAACTTTTCTCACATTCATTAGACCACACAAACTTCGCCTTCTTTTGAGTCAACTTGGTCAACGGAGATGCTATAGATGAAAACCCCTCAACAAACCTTCTATAGTAACTGGCCAAACCAAGGAAACTATG